>PVJD01009672.1:0-60380 GCA_004026545.1 Mormoops blainvillei
CACTAACAGAAGAGGTTATTAAGATTTCACACTGCCTTCCTTACTTCTAAAATTCTGAAGACAAGCAATGTTCCTACCCCACTGGCTTGGCTAGGAGTACTATTTCAGTTGGAATTTCTCTCTGTTCAGCCTACCTCCTTCCTCATTTTCTCTGAGTAGTCAAAATAGCAGAGTATCACTTTTGGAGTGACATGGCATTTCAGGAAAAGCCCACACGACAACTGTTTAAAACATTTTTTTGCAAGCTTCTGACTGAGAAATAAAACACAGGCAATTTGGCGGAGGTTTTAATTGCACTCAAATTCTGCAACAGCAGAAGAGAGTAAGATGTGGGGAGTCCAAAAAATGGACAGCATTACGAATCCAGCATTAAATGAGCACCTTCTACAGGCAGGTCTTCTCGCCGGGTACTGGCTGGGCATGTGAACATGACAAGAGCAAGAATAGTTATGAAGAGAAAAAAGAAGTTTTCCCTTGACCCATCCAATGCTGAAACATACAAAAGGTAAAAGTTATTTAAAAAGGGTGCTTTTAAAGCAAAGATAGAGCCAGGCACTCTTTTGAGCAGCAGATACACTCTTCCTCTTTGGGTCTTCACTGCTCCTTACCTAGCAGCAGAAGCAGATCTGAAACTAACAATCGCCATATTAGGCCAGATATGAGAGCGGCCCAAAGACATAAAAAGACGGGTGACTGCTGGCCAGGGGGGAAGGGAAGAAAAGGGTGACAGAGAACTAAATGGTAGAGGACCCACGAGGGATGTCTCTTGCCAAAAGCAGAGAATGGGTTTGACCACACGGTGTGTCCTAAAAGACTAGAACTTAATGTCCCTGAGTAGAAATCAGTAAAAGAGCTGAAGAGGTTAAAGCAGTCTAGAATCCTCTTCACTCTGGGCGCTCAATGGGATGGGAAACAGATTGCTTGAAGCTGAAGAGACTGAACACTCTTCTTTCCAGCGGGACCTTCATTAGAACAGGTCACTCTGCCACCCTAACTAGGCTTCACAAAAGGGATCGGGGAACCATCTCATAAACTGCAGTACTAACTGTAATATTCGTGTGCGTGTTTAATTCCTCTCCTCCGAGAGGTGGGGCCAAATTGAGGGCAGGTTCAAGGTGAGAGTTACCTGAGTTTCAAGTTATAGTTTGGTCTCAAGGTCCTTCTGGCCTCAAAACGTGTAAGTGGCATGCTCAGGGCCAAAGACTTGTGCCTGCGAGGCCATTTCAAATTTAAAATTGCAAAAGGAGATTTCCAATGCAAGGGGTTCATTGATAATAAGGCCCCCCTCCCCTTCAAGATGTAAAGCTGGAGTCAGTGGAAAATAGAAACCAAATCAAGTGAGGAATGAGGAATTATCTGAGGGAATGAAAAAGACACATGATGCAGGTGCTCGGGGTGCTGCCGGGGGTTGCTGCAGGCTGAGCTGGACTCACGAGAGGACTCGAAAAGAATCTACACAAGGTGTGGGGCCTACACCTTAGTTTGAGATGTGGGAAAGCTCCACTGGTGAGCTAAGATAGGTAGTATCTCACCAGACAGAGATGGAAGAAGGTACCCTAGGAAATCAAAATGGTAATGAGCAAAGAAAGTGGAAAGTGAGTAACATCACCTGAACATTCAGTGACACAATTCTGCTGGTTTAACAAAGGTGTATCAAATAATAAAAGTCCCTTGGAAGGTAGCCTTAGGCAATACGAAGTGTGACTTTTTGACGAGCAGTGGGCACCCGACTAAAATTTTGGAAGAACGAGCAGAGCTTAGTGAAAGACCCTGTGCTAGGGAATTCTTTCCTCCAGTTCTTCCAGAATATCAGTACTGGCTGCCATGTTCGAAACTGCCCTTAAAAATGAACGGATCAAGGATCCGTGGAGGCTTCATTGCAGATTGGGAGGCCTGAAACGAAGCAATCACAATCATGCTGTTTAGAAGCATTTTCTCAAGCTTACTTGAAAGAAAATTGCCATCACCAAATAGTTCTAGAGAAACAACATCCTCAATATAAAAATGATCCTTATTTTAGTCAATTTGAAATTTGTTATATCTAGTTTGATGTTTTTAAATAATGATCCCCTGCAAACAGAAAAAACAAAACAAAACAAAACAGAGAAATGGCTCCAAACTCAAACCACAGAATAATACAATATATTAATCATGATATGTGATATATGCAAAATATATTTCCAAAACATAGGCAAATTTCTTTTCATAGACTAACATACCCCAGACCCAAACTATAAGCTGGCTATACTCACCAGTATCCTAACATAAATGTACACATTTCCTAGGGTGCTGTCATCCAAAAGGAAAACGATCAGGTTTGAGAAACATGTGTGCTGAAAGAAGAAAGACTTATTGAACCTACACCTATCTAAGTAACAGTCTCAGCATACTTCCGCACTGCATGTATTGGATGCCATCATTTTGCAGAAAGGTGCCTATAATACACAGAATTAAAGGTTTCAGAATGTCTGTGATGAAGCAATAAACCTTAAAAAAAAAAAACTAACACTTTTGGCAACCACAAGGACTCAGATACAAGATTTACAAAGTAGTGGGCCAGAAAAAGGATCGAAGGAGTACCTTCAAGCACAGACTCACATCTGCAAATGGTAAATGAGAAAGCAGAAAGAGCTCACTTTTTACTCAATTCTGATGTTTCGCCTCTAGAAGCCTAACATCAGAGGAAATACTGCATTTGCCTTACCATCCCTTGAAGGACCGAACGGGAGGAACTGGGGACTAGCAGAGAGTAGGAGACAATAAGCCCTTTTTGCTGTTGAAAGTTCAGGCCTGAATATAAACCTCCCCCTCCACCCGTCCCCTTCTTTCTCTCCAATTCTGCATCAAGCAGAACAGAGATCCGTAACTGATGCTGGGGAGCAGCCTATGGGGTCTTACAAATCTCCCATTTCCTGTCACACCTCTACCGCTTCCTACCTAAATTATCTTGGGGCACTTATTTAATCTCACTGAACCTCAGGTCCTTCATGTTTAAAAGTGGAATATTATTACATACTTCAGGAGGTTGTTAAAAGAATTCAGAAACAATATCTGTACAAAATATTGAACATTAGATATTTTAAATGTTAGTTTCCTGTGTTTCCCTTCATGTATCTGAATACACACTCCTTTTTGAAATACCATACTTATTGTAAAAAATTTTTAAGAATAAAATTATCCATAATCTTCCCACCTTAAAAGAATGGCTAAAATATTTTCATATGTTTCAATCTAATCTTTTTTGTATGTATATGTGTGTATAGTTATATATTTTTTCAAATAATGTTACAAAATATTATAAAACATGCCTAGTATGTTTTATAAACAGCACTTTTAAGACTTACAGAAATGAAAAATTTTGGAGTAACTTAATCTATCCATCCTTTTTTTTAAAATTGATTTCTTCCTTAATTTTCCTGCTGAAAAGACCCACTTTACTTTGATATTGATAAGTATATTATCTTCAAGCTCTTTCCTGCCTTCTTTTTTAGCATTCAGTCCTTCAATCCATCTGAAATTTATTTTAATATATAATGTAAAGTAAAGGATAACTTAATGTTCTTCCGAAGACTTAACCAGGTTTTCCGGAATCATTTTTGAAAGAATCCTTCCTTTCTTTACTAACTTATGCATCCCTGAACCGAGTGCCTAAAGATTTTAATCTGTGTGCCAACCGTGATGGCCTGATGGTCTAAGAGCGCCTGTCTGGGGAATTCTCAGCCCAGGGATGGGATGCAGGTCCTTTGGCAACGAGTGTCTGTCATGGCGAGGGGGTGGGCACAGAAAATGTGCCATCCCAATGCTCATTAATTGGTTCCTACATTTTCCAGCTCAATTCCATTGCAGCTTTATGATATCTTTTAATATCTTGTAGCCCAGGTGCCCTTTTATTTCCCTTGTTAATCAATTATTTATGGCTGTGCTTTAATGTTTATTGTTCCAGATGAATATTATATTCTCTTTACAAGTGTCCCAAAGAATTTTGTTAGAATTATAGTACCAGTAAATTTATTAAAAATGTGAAGATAAATGACATTTTTATGAGTCTTTCTAGCCAGAAACATAAATTACTCCACTTATATAGTCATGAATTATTTCAATCAATATGTACATATATGTGTATTAATATGTGATACATTCATATGTAGATTTAAAAAGTTTTATGTCCAGTACTTTCTTGTTAAGTTTGTTCCTATATGTGTCGCTAGTGTGAATGGAGATATGTGTCCATTACATTTTATACACGATTATTATAAAGCTACTACTTCTTTTTAATCCTCAACCGAGGACATTTTAGGTTTTTTTCACTGCTTTTAGAAACAGAGGGAGAGAGAGAACCATCAATGTGAGAGAGAGGCATCGACGGGTCGCCTTCTACGTGTTCGGGGACAGGGGGTGGTACCCGCCAGACCACCAGGACCACCAGGACCACCAGGACGCGCGATCTACACAGCCTGACTGGGGATCAGACCCACAACCTTTCCGTTATGGAACAACACTCCAACCAACTGAGCCACACCAGCCGAGGCGAAAACTACTACTTTCATATGTATTTTTACATCTTTCTGACTTACCATTCCCTCATGTTGTTATAATAATTTTGCTGTTGACACATGTCGACATTTTTAGATAGCCAATGACATCAAATCTGAAGTCCCTAGAATTCCCCCCTAAACCGTGCTCACTTGGTCCCTCCCTGTCTGTCTTCTCCCGCTCCCCGTCTGAATGGCTCCCTTCATGCGACCGCGGTGCTCAGCCCAACCACATAGTACCTGGTCAATAAATATTTGGCAAATGACTCTGTGGCTTGAAATGAAATAATCTTCCAAAAACAGCAGCAATGTCCTCTTCATATTTTTAAGAGACATATCTAAAAATGTTGGTTCCTGACTTAGAACCTTAAGAATACCATGGTGGGAGTAAACATTTTTCTTTACTGAGAATGTCAATGTTAGTTCTGTATTACATGTGATTAATGCTTAAATATTAGATGAGGGATAATGTGATACTGTTGAAGAATAATCTTTCTATAACTAAATTGTTTTGGGTTTTTGGTATAAATTTTTTTTAAATACATAATGCACATGGACTCCATTTTGAAGATATCCTAAAAAGATTACCATGTAGGTTTCACTCCTTTAGTACATCAAAGTGACTTACTGTTTCAGTAAAAATATTAATTTTGGAGGGTGGGGGGTGTCCAGACCTCCCTGAGATACTAATATTGACACTATCCAGAAAAAAATCATTCAAGGGAATTTTGCACTTAACCTCTGAAATCCATAAGTCCGTATAAAACTTGTGTAAAAACAAGTTTGTATTTAATTGCCTTTTAATGAAAAGGCACTACATTTTTTCACGAACTATTCAAGAACCCATGCACCTGAGGCAAAAACATGAAACAAGCAAACAAAAAAACACATAAAACATTAAAATATTTTCTAATATTAAACATACTGCCAAATCCTGAAATAAGATCCATATTATCAAAATGTATTTTTAATACAATGGACTCTTCAATTTATTTGTGTAGTGTATTAAATTTACCTCTACTCAATACTTTATTTTGAAAATTATTTCCTTCATATTCTTTCCTTAGCAATGTATGTCTAAATTTTAACATTAAGTGGATAGTTTATTTTCATTAAGTACTTAATAACAAAGCATAGATCTGAAACTTGCCTATTAATTGCAGCTCTCTTATCTCACACATTTTGACACATGATCTCATCATTGCCATTTCTTCTTAACTGTCATAATTACAGTTTTGATTTTCTTTAAGATCCAAAAATTTAAAGAAGTGGTTTTTGTTTTATGTCTCTAGTATGTTATTTAAATCTTCATTATTAATTTCTACTTTATTATTCCTTTGTTTTGAGAAAATGTAAACTGTGCACTTTCCAGTTTGAAATATTTATTCATTCACATTAATTATATCCTCCAAGCTTTTTCCCAAACCATTTGTCAAAGACTCAGAATAATTGTGTTTGCAACACAATCAATCTTCTTCTTCAAAAGTTTTGCTCTATAGATATGACAAGAGAGCTTTCTAGACCTCCGGAGAGCTGGAAGTGAAGATATTTGGTGGGACCTCAGCACATTAAGTGCTCTTTTCCCCCGGATGAACATGCAGCTTTGCAAATAATGAACTTATCTAAAGAACCTGAAAAGTTTTGATTAGAGAAGCCTGTAGACTATGAGGGTAAGTTCTTCCGGAACGGTGCTGGAAGCTGATGTGTGAACAGATGCCAACACAGCAAGAACTGAGTCACCCTTTCTAATCTGTGAGGACCATAGAAACCTAATCTCGCACCAGCATTAAGGGCGAAGGGAAAGGCTCCAGGTGCTGTGCTGCGTCCTTCTTCTCTCTTCTACCAACTCTCTTCTGTTTAGTCATGAACCTTTGGCAAATTTTATGACAAACTTATGACAATGTTTTGCTCTCTTCCTTGCTAATCTTAACTGCCAAACTGCCAGTGCAATTAAATTTGCTGCTCTTTGTGTTTTCTGTTTTTTTATTTGTATTTTTCCATCACCATTTATCCCCCTTATACCCTTTTAACAAAGTATCATAATTTTGTTTTCACGGTGGATGTTTCTTCATATTATATTTAATAAGTTCATTTTTCTCTTTTAATGCTTTTTAAAATTATATTCTATGAGTTGTTATATCAGTTCCCCTATTTGCACTTAGCTGATCTATTTTAACCCATTATTTGATTTTAAACTTATTATTGGAAATGGTATTTTTAAGCCTAATCTGAAAGAACCTCTTTGTCTTTTAAAGTGGGAATTTAATGCATTTGTATTAATCAGTATAATTAAATATCTTATTTTACTTAAGGATCAAAGGCTTTATTTTAGGAACTCAACTGGTTTTAGAGCAAAACTAAAATGAGTTAGTTCACTCTTCCATCCAGCTGGGAAAACGCATGCAGGATATCATTCCCACTTCTTGGTGACTCTCTTGGATAAGGGTCACAAGATGCAAATCCAAGAGTATTAGAGGTGATTCAGATAATTTGCTAGGAATTCCATAGAGTCTGTACAGAATAAAGATCTTTTGGATCCATTCAAATGCCACAGAGAGGAGTCAAGAAACGGAGGCAACATAATTAGTTACCACGGATGTGCTGTGAACCCCACAGAAATAACTATACAATGAAAAAAGGCAACATGCTTCTCAGTAAAACACAAAAATATTGAAAGAAAAATTCAGTAATCTTGTGACAGATTCTGAAACTAAGACAGAAAAGGGCCACGTACTTATGGTTAATCTTAAAATTTAAAAACTGATTGTAAAGTTATATTTTTGTGTGCATGTGTTCAATAAAACATAATTGGTGGTCTGCCCAATTCCTTACCTAACTCAGTTTCATTTCTGATACAGAATAGAAAGTCACTTAGAGATAAAATTGTGCAATATTTTTAAGGATTCATGAAAAAATAATATTGAATTGCCTAAGAAGATGCTCACAAAATAAACGGATTTATTGTTGCAAGACAAAACACTTGTTTTTGCAGTATATATGAATTTGGGCCTATTTGCTGTACTGGTGTTTTGTTGCAAGACAAAACACTTGTTTTTGCAGTATATATGAATTTGGGCCTATTTGCTGTACTGGCAAACTTAATTGTTTGCTCCACTGAAAGAAATAATAGAAATAAACAACAACCACTAATGTAAGATAATATAGTTATAATTTCAATCTACACTTAATTGAAAAATCAATAAAAACTGTTTTATAACATACCAAAAACAATGTAGCTCTTATATTCATTCTCTTAACTGCATCTTCTATTGTTCAGAGACCCAAATTTTTGAGTGGTGATTTTCAAAATTGCTACTAAAGGGAGAAATCATCTCTGAGGTATGAAGTTATAAATTTCAATAACTGCACCTCAAATAAATACATAGATCCCTATGTGTAGTAAAAGTAATGATTTATAGATATAAATCTTTCAAAAACAAGTTTTGGTTTTATTTCAGTATTTGAATAAAACTGGTGTGCCCATAGATCAAATAACCAATTACAGCTGTAGATAAAATTGAATTACGAGAGGCTTTCCATATTTAGTTCTAGTAAAAACAACACAGATGTCATTTAATAAAAAACAAGCTCCCTTTGCTATCTACTTTATTGCTTCAATTGCTCAGACACATTGAATTGAAGGCACTTTGTTTTGTTTTGGTATGAGCTCTGCTTTCATAATATGCATATGTTGATTCCAAAATACAGACTATGCGTGCCCATAGACATGTTTATATGCATATAAATATATGTGAATAAATAAAAACTATCTATGTTAGATATGGATATATATAAAATTCACCACATTCTGGTCAACAGCCACAGGAAAATATTAGATTACTAAAATTTGATTATCTGTGGGTAGGTTTCTATTCCCCCCAATTATTCCTAATGTGAATTTAATCCACTCCTAGTTATTTTTATCGGGCATTATTATGAAAACACTGTACTATAATGTGATCAACAATGGAGTCAAATAAAATACTTTCCAAATGTACATATAAATACAGTTTTATAAATGTATATGTGCAAATATAAAAATATATAATATATAAAAATATACATACACACACATACTACAGGGTGAGGGAAAAGTAGGTTTATAGTAATGAGCATGCAGAACAGTTTATTCTTATGTTATTATCTGTTAATTATTGTAGTATTTTCTACATAAACAACTATAAACGTACTTTTGTCACACTATAGGTATGTGTATGTATATATGTATATGTATGTGTATATATATTCAGAAATTTAGTGGTGGCATTTGTTTATACTTGAAGGAACATTTATATTTACTGTAATAATTTTTTAATATTTTCTTAAATCTGAACGACAGCAGTCACATCTGCTCGTCCCTGGGTTCACTAGACAAAGAGTGGCACCAGATTTAGCTATTATCTCCTCCTGCTATTTCAAGTCTCTAGATTTACCAGTTTTGTTCCTACCCACCGAGGAATCTGGCACCTTCATTAGGTTTTCTGGAATGAAAGTTAAGTATTTCTCAATGTGTAAAATCAGAACACCTACATGCTCCCTGGTCTATTTAAAGGACCAAGTTTCTACTTTAAATCTGGAGAAATATTAAAATAAATCCTTATCTTTATATGAATAGCTGAAGATTTTTAAATGCTTAAGTGTAAGGACATCCTTAACAATGGATCATTATTACATTATCATCATCCTTGGGAGACAAAGGACAAAAGATTGATCAGAATAGCCACTCAATACATACCCTTAGCCTATCTGATGTACTGAAAGAATAAAATGCACCTAAACTCTGTAGGCTGACATTTAAATTTCAAATCATACTGAACACCTTTGCCACATTCACTCTGATAGGGGAACAAGACTTCCAATGAAATCAGTATCTTTGCCATACTTAAGCTTTATCTAAAACAAATATCACACATAGATGTGGAGACTGAATGTATTTTCCAATCTTAAAGGAAAAATAAATAAAAGAAATTTGCCTAGGCAAATAAGGAATGAATACACTGTAATTAATTAGTACTACCAACTCGTAAAATACCTATAGCATTTTGTACGTAAAACTAATGTTAATTTTTAAAGGAAACCTCCAGAAAACTAAGGTACCATATTTTTTAAAAGAGAAAATGCATTATTTATGAATTAAAGTGACTGTCAAGTAGAAGTTCTAGGCTAGAAATGAGTAAAGTGTTGGCCCATAATAAGATTCCAAGCTATTAACTGGGTCTTATCCTCGGCATCTCTGGTAACTCTTAATTTTAGCAAAGGTAAGGGAACACATTAGCATACAGTTAGTAGCCCAGAAGCTAGTGTCAATATGGCACCAGAAATATTTCGTGATTTCCATGATCCCACAGCAACAAAAATATACAATAATTCACTCAATAATTTGTAAACAAATTATTGACAGTAAATATGGAAATATTTTACAGTAAAAATGGAAACATTTAACAGTAAAAATGGAAATATTTTCTATAAAAATACAAATATTATTTTAGGGTGCCAGAGCGTGCACTATGTCAAAAACGATGAATCGAAGCCTTCTGCACGAGAAGCATGAGGAAAGTATGCATTCATTCTGTGAATCCAAATTATGACATGAGAGCAAGTTTAGTATCATTTTTATAATATTTAATTTCAGATAAGAATTACTACAAATGGATACATTTCAAATAATAAATAGAAGAGAGACTGTAATTCTACATCTAGAGTAAATTTATTTTGAAAAATCTGTAATTGAGCAGAGTACTTCTCCGTTCAGTCTTTTGGTCCAAGGTCAATGTCATACTCTCATCGTTGCCTTTCCTGATGACCTCTCATGCCTCTCGCCTCCTCCTTAGACTCATTCTCAATCCTTGTCTGTTCTTCACACACACCAGCTCTGGTTCAGAAGCGTCACAAAGATCTCTTGGCCTCTTTTTAAAAAGCCATCCCGCTAACTAAACAATAACTCTCACTGTCTATAATCAAAGCATTTTAATGATCTTGTCTATTCTGCATTAAAAAAAAGTCATCTGTTACACAGACATTTGCATAATACGTTATTTTAATAATTAGTTTTAATAGACATTTTATCTCATCTTCGAAAAATGACATTAACATTAGAGGGCAGTTACTATGCCTTTCTTTGATATAAAGGAGTGGGTGAAAAGCTGTTAAATGACATGGCTAGGGTCATTCAGGTAGCTGACTCGGGCCGGGCAGGATTCAGTCCTGGACTTCACACTCTCACGCCAGGGCTCTGAGGCCTCGGCTGGTGTAGACATAGTTACACCACAGGGCTAGATGCTGGTTAAAAGGAAGACAGGTTGGATATTAGCACCCCTGAACCCCTCAGTCAGGTGTGCCAAAGTGCAGGGCTCCCTCTGCCCGCCCTGAATGGTGGCCAGGCCAAGGGGAAAGGAAAGGAATTCATTATATAAATTATCTACTTTATTCTTACAAGGTAGGTGTTTTCATACTCATTTTATAGGAGAGAAAACTAGCCCTTTATGAAGACTGACTTTGATGCCCACGCTCTTTTTCTTAGAGCATTGCTGCCTCCTATTACACACGCTATAGGGACAAGAAATATACAGAGACAGATTTAGGGCATAATAGGTGTGCGTGCATGTGTGTGTGTGTGTGCGTGTATGGAGAGAGAGAGAGTGAGGGAATAGTTCAGTGAATAAACATTCACCCAAATTAAAAGGAACATATCTAACAGAGAACAAGTCACATTTTAATTCCACTTTATGATTTTAATAATTTTTACATTCTAAAACTTTTTATAGTACCAATAAATTATAATAAATTAATATCTGCCATTATTTATGGAAGTACTCAGGTTAAATATATAATTACAGAGTGTTTTTTGTATTTCTAAAAATATCAAGTATCAACCAAAAAAAAAAATCAAGGGGTCACAAGTATAAGTCTACTATTTCTTTTTAAAAGTTAACATGTCTTTAATGCCAGAAATAATACATTATAATTTTTTTTTACCAAAACAAATGAAATTTCAAGGCAAAGCTGGAAAACGTCAATGATTAGTAAGGAAGGGTTACCTCGAGAGTTCAGGTTTTGGTATGTTCCTTCAAAGCTCCTTCAGTTTCACCTGGATTTCAAGGGAAGTAGCATTGCAAGTGTGGCACTTAAACACCTCATTTCTTGGCATGGAATCTCTACCCTACTATGAAATCCCATTAAAGTAGAAAAATGTCTTCAGTATTTAAATGAAAGAAAGTTTATAAGTATTTCTGAATTCCTTGGACACAAAGTCAATAGAACACTTGCTAATATCACTGTTAAAACCCTCCAAATACACATATTTAGGTACCCTAATATCACCATAAGGTAGGCACTATTATTATTCCCATTTTAGAGAAGAATAAACTGAGACAGAGACATACTAAAATAATCCTTTCTTCCTCTTATCTTTGTTATAAAAAATATACTGTAGATCCTCATTAAAATTTTTTCTAAAACAAGATGGACTCTGCATAAATAATAACTTTATGCTAAGTAAACAAACACACACACCTTTCCTTACTATACTATAAAAGTAACATGCTCATTTCATTAGAGCTCAGCTAGGAAGTACTATAACAGCAGATAAACGCAAGTCTTTCAGCTCCAATTAATTAATGTTTTGAACCAAAATTAAGCAAATGATTATGTAGATATGACATTTCTAGTTTATTAAAATCCACTGCTTTGAATAGAAAAATCATTCATATAGTTCATAACCATGGTGCCTGTACAAATTGCCTTATCCTTCTTATAATCTTAATACCTATCACAGCATTGCCAACATGACCACCTACACCATCCAACACTACTAAGTCAGCCAAGCTGTGTAGCTAGCCAAGGAAGCTTCTTCTGCTAGCCCTGGTAGATCATGAATTAGACTAGGGCTGGTCTGAGCCTACGTTGGTCTCATATTTTAAATTTTTGCAAAAAATTATTACAGCTCTGTCCCTCTTATTCTTCTACAAAAATGTTTTCAACCATTCAAGAATAATCCAGGGAGTGGGAAAGGATGGCTCTACTAACAAAGTCAAAGCCTATAAAAAACAAAAAATTTTATTTAACTTCTGAAGTGTTCTTGAGCTACAGGGAATCAAAACTTGGTAAACAGATTATCCCTGCCCCACAAGCTCTCTGCTGCAGGTTCCGCCATTGCTCAGTCATGTCTGTCCTCAGGATGAAAAAGGCTTCTGAAGGCTCGCAGGGCAAGCTACAACTCTACGTGGCTCCCAGGTTTCCATGCATTTCATTCTACCTGGACAGTGTGATAGTCCCACAGTTCCAACCATTGTGTTCAATCTTTCTAGCTCAGTGGTTCTCAAATCTGCCTGCCTATTGGAATCACCAGGAGGGCATTCAGAAATACGAATGCTTGGGCCTCACTGAACACCAAATCAGAAATTTTTAGGTGTGAGTAACCTCACTGGGCTGACTACGCTCATTCAGATTCTATGAATCTCTCATTTGTAGAGAGAAAATACCTGATGCAAGATCATCAGTGTTATAGAGGAGCATGAGTCAATATCCATTCAAAAGGGTCACAGCTGGCATAAGATCTGCCCCTACCTGGACAATCTGATAACAGCAATAGAGAGCACTAATACTTCAGTGTCCAGATTAAGCAAAGACATGACTGATGTCAAAAGATCTCTGAATTGTTTTTGCTCATCGTAGGGTAAATGAGTCTGAGAAATGGAACCTGTATATATTTTCTTTCCCATAGCATCACATCAGCAGAAATGGACTCAGAGTTCTTAAACCATCTGAGACACTCTAAGGAGAAAAAAACCCTTTATTCCATAATTATTAAAATGAAATGAGAAAGTGTATCAGTGGTGGGATACAGCAATTAATTATACACACATATTTTCTGCTTTTGCATCTGTACAGTACTTTCGGTGTAATCAGTTCCTAATTTGGGTTTGGCTTTGTTCTACTACATATGATAGACATAACTGATACGAAAATAGACTTAGCACCTTATAAAAATAAATGAGCTACAGTGTACACACCAATGATACTTCATCTCAAGCACTCATTTACTTAATCCCTTTAATTGGAATTTTAGGAGAAAAATGTCATTAAAAAATTCATTTATCTTCCTTCTCGACATTAATTTTAACTATTAACAATAAAAGTAGTGGAAGCATTGCTCAGAATAAATAAATAAAATAAAATCTCCTGCACCTAAACATCTACTTTAAAGTTGCTTTGAGGGGGAAAATGTATATCTACATATTGTTAAACTGAAATCCATACTTTGATTATTGCTGCAGAGGGACTGGCAAGGTTTATTTAGCAAATTTCATGCCAAGCTTCTGAAGTATGCACCCTACCCTTTTCCACACATAATTCAACATAAACACTTTTTCTCCTGACAGACATTTTGAAAGATCAAAGTGTAGAACAAAGGCAAAGAGTGACATGAAGCGCGAGTTCTGGACCATTGAGATGAATGGATGGATTAGCCAGAAAATTCACGATGACACCTTGGACCTGCAGAAGTGGTTCTGTTTATGTGATTACAGTTTCAATGCTTAGGAGACCCAAAGCTCTAAACAGCAATTTTCCTCTGTGCCCCAACAGGAAACCCTGCAATATTTCAAAAAGCTCATCCATCAATGCCAATCAGTGCAATTCACCTGACATCTCATTATAGGTTTTAAGCAACTGGATGTCATCTAGAAGAGGACAAATAGTTCATTACACAAACCATTATAGACCAAATAGAACCCTTATGCAAAATGCATCAAACAAAATCCAGGATATTGCCAGCAAGGGCTAGATAAAAGTCAAATAAAATAAACTAACTATTGTGGAATATGTGTCTTGCAGAGCACAATGATCCAATTGCCTCACACTTATGATTTACAGAGTTATATTATAAGAAGCAGTGTTGAGCTTGCTAAACAAAAAAATATGGTTTTATGCATATATACGTGAAATACAGCATTAGATTAGGAGTGAAGTTTTAACTACATGGACTCTCTGATGTAGGAGTAGAAATAAAAGGAGAATGTTTGGGTTCACTAGCTGGAGTTCAATATTTTCAGCAATTTCCAGCCACCCTCTAAATTAATGTTTTCAGCAGTGTCGTATACCATCATGTTGATTTCAGAATATGGCAAAACATCAAAATCCTGGCCAGTGTTACTCCTTTCACTGCTAGCTTGAAAGGATATGCAATTAATTATATTGCAGATTTATGGGATTCTAACTAGAACCACACTGACTGGCTTGCTAGTGAGTACAGGAAGAAGGTAACCCACTTGGGGCTTGAAGAGCCTACAGGACTACGTGCACAATGGTTTGCAGGAATAAATTACTTTCTTAATAGCTTGTGCTCCAGTCTATTAAAACTCATACTTTTTTCCTTTTTAGTGTCATCATCTCTATGGACAAGTTATCTTGTAGTCAGAAAAAAAAGACTAAAAAAGCAAGTGTTAGAAGATTTTTTTTTTTTAAAAAAACACTTCTTGAATATGCTTTGAACCTACCAAAAAATTATTGCATTGGCAGGTGTTGGGAAAGTTGACCTTATAATTCCTTTCTACTCTAGAATGATTTAAAGATTCCTCATAAACCCCTTTCCCCCTCAGAGCAGCGGTCACACTGATGCAAACAATCCCATCTCGGGTTGATGGCAGGGACAGACTCGGAGTGGCACATTTCCTCAATCGTACCTCTGAATCTGTCTTTGATAAACTTGCTCCGAAAAAATCTAAAAAACTTTTTTTAGAATAACAATGTTAGCTATCTTGATTTAATTGGCCTAGTATACAGCCTCCTTTAACACACAGGTCACAGCATTTGGGGGAAATAGGTTCCACACGTAATTAGAAATGCCATTGAAAGAGTCATTAAATCCATAATGACCAGAAATGAAGCTCAAGATAAAGTATTCTCAAGATTTCAATGTAAGGACACTAACTCACAGATATTTAACAAAGAAAATAAAAAGGAACAAGAAAAGGAAAAGAAAAAAAGAAAGGAGATCTATAATCTAACCCTTTTAGAATAACACAATAAGCATGTTATTACAATAGTCTAAATATTGCTATAGAAAATAATGACATAAGTTGTTAATTACCTTTTCTTGAATTTGAGTTCACGGAAAGGAAACTTTTAAATGTAAAAAATGGTTCACTTAAGCATTTCAATATACTATTGTTTCATGAGACGAAGGGACTCAAAGTTTTTCATTCTAACCAACTGAGGATTTCATTTCATTTCTAATTCAAAAAAATAGAGGAACACATAGCATGATCTAGTCAATTTTTTTGTAGTATGATATATAGAAAATGTGAGAGTACTTTTTATTTTAAATACATAAGGGATACTGAAGTAGAACAAAGGTAAAAAAATTAATAAAATCTTAAATTTCCCATATATAGATGGTGTGAAAGCACTTAGCCAGATGGTAGGTTTTCAGGGGCTGAAAAATGGGTTTACTGGACTTTTAAACTAGTAACAGATGGGGGGGGAGGATAATTTATAATCTCTGTGTTAAGATATTTATAAAGATTTTTGTCAGCAGTATATCCAAGCATAAGAGGCCGTGCCCACAGAGTAAGTTTAACAAGTCTAACCCCCGTTCCTGGTCAGGGGCACCACAAAGAGGCATGTCCCTCTTTGACTCGGCCACTGGTCACACGAGGGTGTCCATATTCAGTTTTCCCTGCCTTAATATATGTCTGAATCCTGGATATGTCATTCCTTCTTCAACATAAATCAACTGAACCATCATGAAGTTCAGACAGTGGAAAGAGTAAATCCTTACAACCAACACAAAGGGGGTAGAAGGGGAAAGGCGTGAAATTGAATTGATGGTCCTTTTTTTCCTCCATAAAATTAATTTAAATCTTTTCCCCAGAAAATAAGGCACATTTTAACGAAACAATACAGTCTGCTTGATAAACAAATAGTTTCTGTAAGAAGCAAAGTTCTCGTCAGTGGAACCAAATGGAGTCCAGAAAAAGAACAGTGGGTTTATATATAGAAATAAATACGACTAATTTGATATATGGCCATGGTGGCACCACAGATCACTAATTAGTCTGGGGCGTTTGGGTAAGCATATGGAAAAACAAAAATGAAACTGGATCCCTATCTTACACTGCACACACACCCACAAATCCCACCTGGATTTAAAGGTAAAATATGATCAGTAACTTTCACTTCAGAATAAATACAGGAAGATAGCTTTATGACCATTTCGTAAGAAAGAAATTTCAAATGAGACATAAAGGAGGATATCTGTTCAAGGAAAAAATAATAAAATTGAATCCATTAAAATTAAAATCTTCTGTTTATCAAGAACACTATAAATAAAGTGACAAGACAAGTTACAACCTGGGAAGAGGGTAAGAGATACTGGCAACATAAAACTGACACAGGATTAGTATCAGGTTATTCCCACGATCTAAGTCAGTAAGACCTTGTAGAAACAACCCAAGAGGTAAACAGACAAACGGGGCCTTTCCCATTAAGAAAAAAATCAACACCACCACTATTTGAATAAATACATCCAAAGATGTTCAATCTCATGCCAACCAGGGATGGACAAATTAAGATCACATTAATATCCTCCAGGTGACAAAATTTAAGGATTCTGAATATACAAGGGTTGGAGAAAATGCAGAGCAACAGGAACTCTCAGACCCTGATGATGAGTGCATAAACTGATGCCAATCATTTAAAAAATAATTTGGAAGTCTAAAATTTTACATACCCATATCATGACTCAGCGATTCTACTTTCAGATATACCCTAAAAAAGCAACGTATGTACCAGCAAACATGCATGAGCGGCACGTTTAGGGGAGTATTGACTATAATAGCAAAGACCTAAAACGACAAAAATGCCTATATAGAGAATTGGGAAATTCACTGGTGCTCCACTTGCTCTCCCCGGAACGACTCCCCAAAAGCAGCAAAAGTACTAAGTTAGCTCAAGACTATGGCCCATGCTGAGTCAGCACTTGTCCTTGAACCAAGAAATTCCAGAAAAGAGGAAAACAGATAAGCAGACGTGATTTAATCAAGTAATAAAATATTAAAGTACAGGGAAAATGAGTAAATCCCAGCTATCCATAACAACCTTGAGATGAATTTTAAAACAAAATATTCAGTGAATAAAGCAAATTGTAGAAGACTGCATATATCATTGTACAATGTACAAAGCTCAGAAACAAAATAAAAACTAAACAAAAGATTGTTTTAGAGTATATACAGATTTAGTACATTTTTACAAAAACGAACAAACAGGAGTGAGAAATAAACTTGGCGGGCAGCAATTACGCTGGAGTTGACCTGGTGTGAACCACAGAGACCACAAACAATGGTGATGCTCTCCAGCGGTGGGGTCGCAAGCATTCGCTTTATCTGAATCGCATGTTGTATACTCTTCTGTATGTATAAGCCCTTGCACTAAAACAATGGCAAATATAACTGACATTTCTAATACTCTATTTTATACAAATTTTTTTAAAAAGAAATGAAAAACATCAGCATATCTATTCTCTTTGGTTTGTGTATGGTCTTTACTAATTTTTCATTCTAATTTCAATGAAATTTACTAACTTGTCTTTCAAATTTCAAAACGAGGTATTTCATATTTAAAAAAGCTGGTTCTCTTTTCTCGAAACGTAGGAAGGGCTGCTGACCATAGGCCTACATTCGTGCATGGTGCAAAAATCAGTGAAGCCAGGTACCAGCAGCGTCCTCCTGTCCCCCGGGACCCCTACCCGGTGTGGTTCACTCACTTGTTACCTTCCTGCGGCCTCTAAGTTATCTGAGTTTGCAATGCCTTAGAAGGAAGTGGAATTAACAATGGTTATCTCAGAATGCTGAACTTAAATATGGTTTTATTTCTTCTCTTTGCTTATCTGTGTTTCTTATCCTTCTTAGTGAGTATTTCTAATGGAAAGTAATACTTAGTGAGTATTACTAATGAAAAGTAGTGAGTGTTACTAAACACACACATTATTTTGATGGATATTCCCAGAGAAAAATAAAGAAATCTCATACAGAAGAGAATTAGAAGCAAGTTATCTAGAAAGGTATTATTGAATGCTACATGTTAAGAAGTGTATTTTAATAAAACTAGCCTAATTTATGACATTCCCATAAATATGTTTAATCAAAAACGCTTTATAGAGTTGTTTTCTTATTAGATTAAATGGAGTAAAAATATGTAGAAGATAGAAGTATTGAATTAAAAGCATCACTTTTACATAAAAATAGAAGATTCAATTCATTGGAATTTCAAACTGAGAATGAAATATGAACTAGGTGAATAGCTATGAGCATTTCTTTTAGAAACCAAGTTTTAACTTTGCAATTGCAAAGATGGAAAGCTGCCTTGTAGCAAAGGCCTAACCTCCCTGCCAAAAAATATTATCATCTGTCAGCGTCATATGTTCTTAAATTTTCTTGAAGAATAAAAAGGAAAAGGTGGTTAGGAAATTTATGCGTCCCGCCCTTTGGCTCTCAGCCCTGCTCTTTGGAGTGTAGTCATTCATGTGAGAGTCCGTCGGCCAAGGAGGTTCCCGGCCAAGTGTGACTAAAAGGCCAGAGCCAATGGAAGAATAAGCACCAAGTCTTCACTGGCATTGGAGCAAGTTATTTTGGGGCAGAGATCTTCGACTGGAGCAAATCCTAGGCCTCACATCTAAGCTAGCTGCCATTGTCTAGAACCTTCACCCCACGGTCCGAAGCGCTGTCAGCTGTTAGTTTCCCCTGGACATTCACGGGTTGCTGCCCCCTCACCATGGACTGTATGTTCTGTAACGGAGCCTCTACTTCCAAGAGTCACTTAGGAAAGAATTTGTCGTTTTCTTAAGAAGCTTTGCTCACAGCTACTCTGCAGGGAAACATCAACCGTGACCAATTTGCCTCCAGTTTATCTCCACACAACACATAAAGCAATGGAAGTTAAGGAGATAACTTTAAAAAAATTAAATTACAGTAGGGGAAATGAGCATGGCAATACCAGTGTGCAATTTTATTTTTCTGTCTTCATTCGTGATTCTTGGTTGCTCTGGGAGCACACGGAAAATTAAACTAAAAGGAGGATCAACTGACAAAAAACAACAACAACAAACATGCACCCACGAAAGGGAAAGTAGAAGTAACATGAGATAATGCATCAGGAATTATGTTACAATGATTTAACTTCTCTTGAATTCTACTTGGAAATTACTATTATTATTCCTATGTTAAAGATGAAGAAATTGACTTTTTCATTTTAGGAAAAGGTTAACTATTATGCAACCAATGACACAGCTAAGTAGTAGATCTGGTGTTTAAATTCCATAGCATGTGTTTTTTTCCCTTTAGACCACACTTTCTAGAATATGGAATTCTACAAATTCAGGCTTGATTTGCCTATGCATGAAATATGGATTGCATAGTCAGGTATTTCCAAAATAAACTTATTATTGCTTTATTCCTTTGATGGTACTGCCTATTCCTACACTAAGAATTATCAAAGGAAGATCAAATGATATTGCAAAATGATTTACCATAAATTCATGTTAATGTCATTCTTTTCTACTCAATAATTCCCGTATGATGCCAGGAGACCCTCTACACCAGGACAGCAAACGTGGGAGCATACAGCACTGCTTCTCCCTGATTTCCAAATGCCAGGGGCTGCTCGTCGGGCTTAGCTCTGTTATTCACACTGCACTGGCCTGAGATTCCTCAGCACGGTATTCCGTCAAGCCACTACCAATCAATCAGAGTTCGCACTGATTCAAAAATGTATATATCACTCTCGTCTGATCTTATTCACCACAGTGGCTTCAACCCTATCAAAGCCAATCACCAATCATATCCCTGCCCTACTTGCTCCCAGCAAATAGCCTTGCAGCCTAGAAAACATCTAGGTTCAACGTATAAATCTTCTCTCTTCTCGACCCAGGCTCCTTCCATCTTCATGCTTGTCTAAGTGGAAAAAGGGGTTTGTCTCAAATTTCTAGTCATCAATGTTCTTCCTCTCTGTCCCCATCTCTTATTCATCAAGCCTTCATTTACCCAGCACTTTTTAATCTTCCACCCACTAAGTGGTGTGCTACCTCTATGTGTGAATACATGCTCAACTTTTTCTTGCTCCTAAAAATAAACAATTTCCCCTCAGTTCTGCAACATTTTAAAAGTATCATCTAACCTTCTCCCAATCCAGCTTAATTTTTAAACTCCTTGAAAGACTTAACACTAATTCTTTCTCCATTTTATTTTCTCCCTGTCCCTTCCTTCTTTTCTACTAAAGGCCTAGCAGTCAAATTCAATGGTTTATTTAGTCTTTTTTTTAAATAAGTTTTTCAATGATTTTTAAAAAACATTTTTCAATTACAGTTGACATTCGACATTATTTTGTATTAGTTTCAGGAGCACAGCAGAGTGGTTAGACGATCCTACACTTTACGAAGTGTTCCCCCAGTGTTTGCAGTACCCACGTGATACAGTACAGTTATTACAGTATTATTGACTATACTGTCTATGCTGTACTTTATATCCTCTTGTCTATTTTGTAAATACCAATTTATAATCTCTGTGTTAAGATATTTATAAAGATTTTTGTCAGCAGTATATCCAAGCAGTTTCATCCCTTCACATCTTTCACCCAGTCCCTGCGTGACATCCCTCCTTTCTGACGACCAGTAGTCTTTTCTCTTTATCTATGAGTGTCTCTTTAGTCTTAATCCCACTTATTTACTCTTTCACTCCTTCAGTGAATTCCCCGAGGGTCTTGCCAAAATGCAGATTTACATTCCTTAGGCCTTGCCAGGACCTGAGACTTAGAATCTCTCGCAAGCTCCCAGGCAAAGCCCAAGCTATTAGTCCATGGACCACACTTTGAGTGACAGGCTATATACAACTCTCTCATTTTTGAATCATTCTTCTATTACTCCCAAGATATACCCCATGCTAGTTCTCAACATTTTTTTCTTTTTTTTTAATTATTGTTGTTCAGTTTCAGTTGTTCCCATTTTCCCCCCACTACTCTTCTCTGCCCTACGCACCCCCGCTCCCCACATTCAGCCCTCCCCCCGACCCCCGCTTGTCTTTGTCCATGTGTCCTTATTTTCTGATTGCCCTTTTTCTGCCTCCTTAAGATTTCTTTTCTTATTTGGGCCTAAACATTTTTAAAATTTTTCTGATATTAATAAAAATATTATTTTGAGTATTCTGTGCCAGTCACTATGCTACAAACCTTAATTAATTATCTTAATCATCAGAGAAATCCATGAGAATTTTTTCATTTTACAGGTGTAAATTGAGTACCCTCATCAACAGTGCATAGCCAGCTTGGAGCAGGGATTCGGTTCCAAGCAGTTTAACCCCAAAGCCTAGGGCCTTCACCTTGGCAATCTTGCCTCATGTCAGTGTTATTCAAGGAGCCATGAGCAAGCCAGTGAGGCCAACCTTGCGTCTTGAAAGTGAGCGTGTGAAAGAGGTGATACAAAGGGGAAATGGCCGCCCAAGGAGGAGTTATAACTAATGCAAGAAACCTCACAGACAGAGCATGAAGGGTGAACGGACTGCTATAGTGAAGTTGATACAGTCCGTCCACTCTGAATTAATTTCTGAACCTGAATAATCTTCACAAAAAGGCTCAAAAAATATTCATGAGGGTGGGGGGGGAAAAAGACTCATGGACACGGACAACAGCATGGTGATTACAGGGGGGAGGGGGTGTCGGGGGTTAAATGGTAATGAAAAAAAGTACAATAAAATTAAAAAAAAAAATTCACGGTAGGACATTTTACCAGGGGGGCAAAAAGAATCAAACTCTGGGGCAGTTCATCTTCTTACCATGTGAATCATTGAACAACTGACCGATGTGATGTCCTTTATATAAAATGCAAAAGCAAAGCTCTCAGAATGGAGAGCAACCACATACAAAAAGGGGAGACACCTGGCTATGTGGTTTTTGTCTGTATTTATGCCTTCCTCAGTGCGCAGGCTACTGGCCTTCTCTAATTAATCCTTGTAACACTGCACTTCGGAGGGGCAAATTAGAAGCAGAAAACATCCCCATTTTGCAAATAGGAAGCAGATTGCAGTGACTTGGTGGTTCTTAGTGAATCAGTAACAGAACTTCACGATCCAGCCTGAATTAGATCCCACTGATTTATCTACACAGCATCATACCAAGAATAAAACTTAAAAAACAAAAAAACAAAAGGGTCCTTTGTGGGGTTAAGAAATTGAGCAACCAGGAGTCTCCAAAAATTCTCTCTTTTTTTTTTGCTAATTTAGGCCAAATTCTGCTAAATAGGCAAAAATGTTCCAGCTCGTTCTCTGGGATTAATATATTTCTTTTAATACACAAAATCACTAGACAGGAGTCTTGCCCATTAATCCTCGCAATTAGCTTTAGAAGTATCTGAGATCAGACACCAGGAAGTTAACAAAAGATATATACCTCATTTGACATTAAGAAAAAGTAAAGAAGGAAATTGTATGAAAATCCACTGTGGCTAAAATGAAAGTCATGGATTAAAGGCTCTATGAAAAACCACCTTATTAAATCCTACCCTTCCTTAAAAGAGATAAATAGAATTAGTATAATTAATGGTTGTAATTACTTTTATAATGTGCTTTTCTTAACATAAACATTCTTTAATCAATCCAAAATGCAAAAACGCTTATTAGTGAGTTTACTGTTTTAATAAGCTTTATAGGCACAGGCCTAAAACTAGCACCTTTAGAAAACTGAATCAGTCTGCGATAAATTTTTCTCCCATAAATTCAATGTTTTTTGGTAAATGTCAGGCATAGATTTTTACTAGAAGAAAGATATAAACTAAACAACAATGTATATTTTTTGACCTTTAAAAACATAAGCCAGAACTATCTTGATTCTGGATTGCTCTACCTTGAAAGTATGAGACTCATGAAAAATTCTTGTTAAGAAATACATGCAGCGTGAGAGCTGGGACATGAAATTCAAAATCGCCAGGATGAAAAGTTGGTGTGTGATGGGAATAAAGGTTGCGAACAAAAAATTTCATTACTCCTAGCTCGATCTTGCTAATTTTCTCAAGAAAACTACTAGTTTTAAACTTCATACTTCTACTCATGATAATTCTCAGCTATTTATTTCCAGATATAGATATAAATGATATATAGATTGCTTTGCCATGCCTTTATGAATCATAAATTTCTAAGTTCCCCAATGTTTGGAATCTATATCATGATTTTGATGACGGGGTCATAGTGGTTCCAGTTACTAAGATTCATATTTCTACGAAAAACCAAGGTTTTCCCGCGAACATAGTATAAACACGTAACACCTTCCACTTACACAGACATACAGGGAAAACAGGATTGCAACACATAAGCATCACAGATTTCTATTCTGTGCCAAAGGAATTCTTTAATTTTTGCAATTCTGCAATAAAACTGAAAATGAAGCCTGGAAGATTGTGGATGCTGCAAGTCCCCGTGGCCAAGTTTGAAAGTTTAGATCATTTGCAGCCTAACAGCTCATTCTGTTCTCCCCGAAACAATTCATAATCAGCGAGGAGTGCTATGACTCCTAAGAGAATTGGGAAATTCACTGGTGCTCCACTTGCTCTCCCCGGAGCGACTCCCCAAAAGCAGCAAAAGTACTAAGTTAGCTCAAGACCGTGGCCCATGCTGAGTCAGCACTTGTCCTTGAACCAAGAAATTCCAGAAGGGTGGGGAGCTGGCAAGGAGAGAAGGTTAGAAAAAAGGAGGACTTGGAGGAAAAGAGCATATCATGTACTGACAGTGGGTCTCCCGAGTGTATCAGTAATATGGCTTTCTGCCAAAATGTTTTTCTCTCTCTCTGCAGTAAAGGAAATAGTACATTAAAGGGTTTCGTGGACGATGGACAATTTGGAAAATTACACATTTGCAACAGTATTGCTCTATGAAGTTAAAGTCTTTTCCTTAAATAGAAGCAGTATTAACTATATATTCAACAGAAATCTAACCCTCAGTAAAACTTTATGTCTATTGAGTCAGTTAAAGTCTTTCCAAAATAACAGAAATGAAAGTTTCATTTCATTCCCCTGGTGTAATATAACTGATTGTAATTATTTACCAAATATACAGAATAAGAATTGTTTAAATTAAAATTTAATTCAAAGGTTTAAGTTCTTCCTGGAGGCTGGGGGAAGGGGGTTACTACCCAAACAAGAAATCAACACCCAACAGACAAGATGTTTTAAAGGGACAGAAAGCACTAGTCTAAATAACTTCAAGGTGAGTGGGGTTAAGGGGATCAGTCGCCACCCATTTTTGCTCACCTGTGTATTGTTTGAGATTTTCAATAGGTACCCTATAATTTTAGTAATTTACCATTTTAGAAGAAAATCTACGTTCTCTCTTTGCTATTCTTGACTAGAGAAAAGAATAAATCCTTTCGGCTTTTAGAAACTTCATTACAGTCTTTAAAATACATTACTGTTAATAGTTACCAGGCACAGAGACAAAGAATCAGCTAGGAGAAGAAAAATAACTTTGCTGACACTCCTTTATAACCCTTAGACGAGAAGAAACACTATTTTGCTCCTAGGACCAGATTATGTGGGAATGAGCCTGTATGAACTGAAAAACTGCCTGTAACTGTGGCATGTTATAGAACTGATACCAAAGGAGGATAATTCTTCTGCCATGATGTAGATATGAGTCAATCAATCAAGAATTATGTACAAAAAGCAGTGCTGTAGACACTGTAGGAATAAATAAGTAGAAAAAAAATCATTTCAGCCCTTGGAAGTTATGTTTTTACTAGCAGAGCAAGACAAGTAAGGAAGAATTGTCAGTAACACATTGTGTAATAACTTTGAAATGAGTTGGACCAAGATGGCAATCTTTACTAAAAACAAGTAAGAAATTATTCTTTGAAGGAAGAACATGACAATCTTCTAGAAGGAGATGAACCTTCCTTGAAGGTGGGTCTTGAGAAAAATGCAGAATATATTAGATGGAAGTGACAGCAAGAGGAAGGGCACTGGAGAGAGAGACGTAGAGAGAGAAATGATTATTCTGAAATTTTCCTTTTTCCATACCAAACGGGGCACCTCTAGAAGCTTTTGGAGGAAGAGATGTTTTAGAAAATGTAGGGCGAACTATTATAGTAGGGGTAAAATTGGGAGGTCAATATAGAACAGTCTAATCATGAGGTTCATATATGTTTCTAGGACAGAGAGATGAAGGGAAGATGCTAAAATGATTACCAATAAAGATGGTGGCTGAATGTGTGACAGAATATAAAAACAGAAGGAACTTTGAGTTTTCAGTTGTGTACAGTGAGGAAACTGATAACACAAAGGAGGTCCACTTGGTGAGAAATGTGATGAATCTGTTCAGAAATGTGTAAAAGTAATTGAAAATGTGTATGTTTAGGGTAGGAGGTCAAGACTGGAAATTGGAATAGTCCCATCTAAATTGGAATTACAGTGGAGTCAAAGGAAGTAAAAAAAAAATTCTTAAACCCATCTATAAGAGAAGAGAGAGGACCAAGAAGTAAGGAGTTGACAGAAGAAGGTCTGGAAGGCTGAAGAAGGTAATCGTGTAGTGTAGTGATGTTTCTGAAGGAGGCGGAGGAAGTGTTGGTCAGTGGAAAAGGAGGTTGAGAAAATGCTCTTGGACTTGGTGAGAAAGTGACCAAAGTTACCTTGGCAGACCACTGGAACAGACAGCAGATGCTGGAGGCTGTGGCTACACTGAAGGTCACTGTACTAGTCTCTCTACTGTGTGACTTGCAAATTTCCCTTCTTAAGTTTTAGAAAATGGGAATGAAAATTGAGGAAATGAAAGTGACAGAAAGAAGGAAAGTAAAATGGTAGTTTAGGGACGACAGTGAATATTTCTTCTTCCATTACCCCCACCCGCCACCCCAACTGAAGGGAGAAGTACAGCATAGAAGTATGGCATATTTGTGGGTTCAAATATTATCCTTACTGTTTGTGAGCTGGTCTCCTGGGGCAAATCACTTGATCTTAAAGCTGACTGTGAGATAAGTACTTTATTTCTTGAATGCTGACCATTCATATAAATTGTTTCATTTAATCTTCACATTCTTGCAACATGATTCTCAGCTCAGTTTTCTAGTTCAGGAGGATCAGTGAGAATACATGTGTCTAGAGGTATAGCTAGTAAGGGCAAAGCCAGGAATCAAATCTAGCTCTGTAGATTCCAGAACCTTTGTTCTTAACTACTAAATGGTACAGAGAGGAAACAAATAAAGGTAGGATGTTCTCCATGGTCCTCTGTGCTGGGTTCCTGACCACAGCTAAGCGCCATACCCAAGCTGTGAGTGCCTTCTTGATCTTTGCATCTATTGCTCTTATTTAACATGCACTCGATCTACAGCTGTCTCAACGTCAAAGTCAATGCCGGCGAGGGCCAGTTAGGTAATGCATGATTTTAGGGGCTGGAGAGTTCACCCCAACTGTGAAATGAGGCTCAGGAAGCAGTCAACACTCAGTACCAGGTCAATGGTTGCGATGTTTCCATATGGCAGTGGGTCCATGTGTACAGATCTTTAATTTTTCAAAAGTATATAAAGATTTCTATGCTGACAACCAATCCAAAGTGTTCTAAAACTACTATGTAGGGCAAAGAATATATGAAAGTCCTTTGGGTGGGTCACAGCCTCATCATGACCAGACAGAAATGCACTTTTATCCTAGCAGTCTCTAACAGAGCAGTCTTATTCATATCCCTTGCAGTATCTGTCAAAGGAATAATGGTGCCCAGAAAATGGCATGTCTGGTGCCAAAAACAGCAAATTGGTGTTCCCTAAGAAATACCTTAGAGCACATGATGACACAGTTTGCACTGTATTCCACTTAACAAATAGCCCTGAGTAACTATCTGATGCTACTAGGAAAACAAACACGTGTTGCTTTAGAAGTGCCAGGTACTGTTGTTCTATGTGCTTTTCATATAATAACTCCCTTAGTCATTTCAAGAACTTCATGAGCTAGGTGAATTTATTATTCCCATTACATAGAGAAGCAAAGTGAGACGCAGATTAAATAAGATACCCAAGGTCCTAAAGCTTCAGAGGTGAGATTTGGACCTACGTGGTCTACCTCCAAATCTGAGGCCTTCACCCTCTTCGGCACGAGCTTCCTAAGTCTGAACAGGGGCAGGAAGGCATTGACACTGCTGAGGGGGTTGGGGGTCACCTGGTCCCTCCGGGGTCTGCAATGGAGATACGTGATACTTTTATTTTTAGCATTACATATCACGTGACTACCTCAGCAGAATGGGATCTTATGTGTTAGGTATAAAATATCCCAAATGTTGTTTTCCACATCATTTCTGCTTATACCACACCACCAATATGTATACTTATACAACAGCTAAGCAGTATTCACAAATATATAATTTCATATTATTTTAATGCATGACTGAAAAATATTTTAGGCATAGTCATGAATGTAAGTATATATGTATTGGTAGAGACACAAGTATAAAGTCTTCCTGGAGGTCCTAATATTATTTCATAGGGTTTTGGGTGTTTTTATTTTTATATTTTACTTCTGTTTCTTACTGTATTTGATTAAGAGAGAACTTCCAAACAAAATAATATTAAGGGATATGTAAACATACTTATCAAGTTCTTAGTGCTCTCATCTACTCCTGTATTTCACCAGCAATTTTTAAAATTCAAGCCTTCAGAAAAACACTTGTCTGAAGATGTTTGGATTGTCTTGGCTTTTTAAAATCAATGTCAGTTTGCATAAAACTAGAAATACAAGATATTAATGTTTCCAAAAGTACTTTTCAATATCCCACTACCCATTAACTCTCTCAATGTAGCCACATCTAACAAGCTGAAAACTATTTATACTTTTAAAGGAATAAAAAAGAGTCTTTTCCTCTACTCCTAACAGTCAGGGGAAAGTCAATCAGGCAATCGTTTCTGTCTTGATTTCTGCAAGTGCCTCCTGACTTCTCCCACGTTTCCTGGAGCACCCTCCAATCCTTTCTTTATAGGGCAGCTAGAATGATTCCTTCAAACGCTAAGTTAGATGATGATGTCACTGCTTTTCTTTTGTTCTTTAAAGCCATCACTGTGCTGAGAAACAAATCCAAGCTCCTCACAAAGGCCTTTCTGACCTGGCTCATCTCCCCTCCGGCAGCATCTTAGCCCATTTCCTCATTCACGGTGAGATACCTACACACCTGTTCAGCTCTTAGAACAAGCCAAGCTCTTACCTGGCTCAGGGCCTCTCATGCCCTGTGCCCTGCCTAGGAAACTTCCCCCAATCCTTTTTGTGTCTGGAGCCACCTAAAGTCACCTCCTCAAAAACATCTTTCCTAACTATCTAGCCTGAAGTTGACTCCAAGAGTTCCTCTGCCTGTTCATTTTCCTTTTCAGAACTGATTTTGACTTGTGCTGATGTATTTACTTCTTGTTGATATGTCCTTTTATCTGTCTTTTCCCCTGGCTGTATTCCGCCCAGGCAGAAACGATGCTGTGTTTTCACTACTATATAGGTGGCACCTAACAGAATGCCCAGCACATGATTAGCATGCAATCAAAGTTTACGGAGAGCAGTGAAGAAAGGAGGAAGAGGAGGAGAGAGGAAAGAGGAAAGAAGGGATGAGAAAAGTTCATTTAACTGCTAGGTTCACTCAAGTTCAATGTTTTTATTATTGGACTTTACATCTGCTCAGAAAATGGCAATGTCTGTTCAAACAATTCTCAAGTTACTTCTGACCCTTTTTTGGTGTGTTTGTACATTTTTTCACACATAACCTGGGTTGGATGTGTAGGAAGAATTTCAGAACCAAAATAAGTATAAGATATAATGAATAATGAGATGGATCTTAATATTTGTTTCAGATTGCTACACCAAAATCAATGCTTATAAATTCTGTGTGTTGATAACATCCTAAAATGGTGTAAGTTTGTAAAGATTTTTAAAAATTAAATGATCATAGGAAAAATGCCATCAATTGTGGGCTAAGAGGAAGCTAGTCATTTCTTAAAGCTACCTGAAGTTATATAACTTAATGATAATTAGTTTACCCTTTTAACCATTATTTGATGGTTTCTACTGTACACGAAACTAATAATAGTTACATGAAAACTACTTTGTTTACATTTCACAATTCAAAAAATTCTTACAGATTTTTTAAAGCCCTACATTTCTAATTACTCATATATTAAAGGTAACATTGTCATTGCATTTGTGTTTATTGTAACCTGATTTTTCTAATGTAACCTTATAAATTTATGAGGTTTGCAGATTCATATCACAGTTTTCCTAACCATCCCTCCTCCCTCCCATGCAAATAGTGATTGTGTTCTTTGTTATCCTTCCCTAAAAACCAAGCTTTCTAGAGGCAGAATATTGTGAGTCTCAAGTGAAATTACTCCTACATCCCCCTGTAGATTGGGCCAAAAGATGTTTCTAGTGCATAAATACCCGGAGGTGGAAAGGACAGCTGACAGGGAGGATGGGATGATTCATTCCAATGAGTTGCAGAAGGAAGGTCCTCAACTTTGCAGGTCCTGGGGATGATTCCTTAAAATCAGAAGGTTTACCTAAAGCAACCTGACATTGCTGATGCTTCAGAGTTACTGTAGCTTGTTTGAGGAAGTTAAGATTTTTGAGAAGACATTGGTATTTCAAATAAAAAAAAATGTGTTGCCCTCTAGAGGTTACATGGAAAAATGACTCAACCTGAAAATATTAAAAGTAAAGGGAAGGAGGGCAGGACTATTATTACCTTTATTCTCTCTCTTTTTCAGATCAAACGTATTGCATTTCGTGTCAGCCTTTAAATTGAAGAGTAAGTCATATGGAGGAAATTCTGAATCGGCTGCAAATAATAATTCTCTCTAAAGACACAATTCTGGATCTTCATTTTTTCTTACGTTTTTTACATGCCTTTTTAAACGATGTTATTGAATGTTATATACCATAAATTTACTCGTTTCAAAAGTATGATTAAATGACTCTTTTTTAGTTTATTTAAACTGAGTTGTGCAACTATTGGCGTGCTCCAGTTCCAGAACGTTTCCATCACACCCACCAAGATCCCTCCTGCCAATTTACAGCTAATCCCCCGTCCCTCCCAAGTCCCTGGAAACTGCTAATCTACTTTGTATCTCTATGGATTGGTCTCTTATTTCATTTTTGAAATATGAAAGTCGTAATGAAACACCCATAACAAAATTATTAAGACAGGCTTCCTTTTCATAATGCTGCTCCTTCAAAATGTCCTGCTTTGATCAATGTCACGAAATCAAATCAAACTTTTGGGAAAGAACTTGTAAATGCCTACTTCTCAATGTCTCCCATGATGTATAGTTAACCTTCTATCTCTAATGTCTATGTAAAAATTAGTCATGGGCACACTTTTAGTGTACAAGTCAATAGTTTATTCCAAAATAAAGTTTTACATCCCAAGGTTTTATAAAGGATTACTGGCTTTCATAGTTGCCTCCACTGGGTATGAGAAATCCATTTTTAATTAACTATCCAAAAAATCCTAAATTATCCCCTTTGCTAACAAGTTTTTTTAAAAAATCTCCATTTCGAACCTGTTGAGAGCATTTTAATTCTGGTGCCGTGACACAGACCCCACTGATGGAGGCAAAGATTCCCTCAAGAGCCCAGACTCTCGAAAGGTCAGGATCTAGAGCCCCAATCAGACTGTCCTCTGGGGCAGGAACCCTGCTCTAGAACTTGCCACATTACCCAGCTCAGGGAACTTACTTTTTTGTGTCTCGGTTTCCTCACCCAAACAATGAAGATAGTAAGAGTTTATTTGGGGTGTAAAAGTGCTGAGGCATGTGTCTGGAACAGAGCCCAAAGCGACAGCTTGCAATCAATATTACATGGGTGGTATTTTACCAAGGACTATTATCATCATACCTATTTGGGTAAAGAACAGATTTGTGATTAATGATAGAAAAATGACTGACAATAGGCACACTGAGGATTTTTAACGGTCACCTTATAATTACTCATATCACGTGGTGAGTGGATGGTCACGGTCAGGCTGTGGCTGCAGTGCATTGCCAAGGCTACAGAACGAGCCAGGAGAAAAGGAAGGCCGTCCTCCAAGGAAGGAACAGCTAACTTCAGGGCGCGTGCGCCAAGGCTGTGCTGACCCCCTCTCACACCTTTTGCATTTCCTGTTTTTAATTGCTTCCTTAAAGGCAATTTCCCTCACCCGCCCGTACAGTGAGTGCCTCCTTCACAAAGATCAGATTATGGAATCACAGAAAGGGGGACGTGGGATAAATCTGGGTCTGGATAAGTAAAATAAAACAAATCAAACCAAACACAAAATCAAAGTTGAGTATTAATGGTTTGACTTTTGGGTTCCTTCTTTGTTTTTTCCCTAAGCAATTTAGGCTTTAAAGCATTATTAAGTTAGGAACAGTATGTATCTTTGTGCATCAAAACCAGTAGAGAATCAAACCACTATAATTAATGTAACAAGGCCTGCTGACTAACCTCCACTAAACACAAGTCTCTAAAAGCCCAAATCCACACATTAATTGCTATTAATGCTTCTCTCTTCTTTCAAGCACCACGGAGCAGAGTTTTATAAACAGCAAAGAGTGTTAATTTAAACAAAATATAAAAAGCCAATTCTTTCTAGGTGGTAAAGCTGGGTCTGCATATTTTCATTATTACATAATGGTTACCTTTAGCCCATAAACTACAAGGTCATAGTAAGGTCACAATGAAGTGGCAAATGTAATAACTAAGAAGAAAAGTAACTAGAGACCATATTTAAGATGACTTTTCCCTAGCTTGGTAAATGAACGTTCTTTCAGTCTAGCTCATTCAGTGGTGCTGACTTAAAATAGGTTTTCTATTTAAATCATTCATCTATACTCTGTATTATAATAAAATTTCTTTTTTGGTGCTTTCCCCCTCCCCCTTGGAAAAGTACAACCCGGAATTTGCTACGGCCCAAATGATGGGAGTTAACTTAAAGGTTAAAGCCATTCTTGGCTTAGAATGTACATATTCAAATCGAAGAATATGAAGCAGGTCACTGTCAGACTCTTTGTGTTGCTAGAAAACTTATCCCTACACCAGGTGATGATAACCTAATACCAAGAATTAATCATTTTAAAGTTGTGTTCTTCACTTCAGACAAAAGTGTAAAACAGTGCTTAGGCAGAGAATACCTTGAGAACGTTCTATCCAAATGTGTTGGTCAGTGCGGTGGCTGTGTTTTTCATTTATATGCTGTTGATACCCAAGATACAGCAAATAATGTCATCAATTTCCTTCAATTACCTCCTAAAGGATTCATTTGCACTTGGGGAATAAAAAGGTTGCGACAGTAGCTTCAGGATCACTCAGCAGCAGGAATCGACATTAATAACTATCCTCAGAGGCACAGAGGGAGGGAAAAAAGTCATTTACTTAACATTCTTCAATTTTTTGTGGTATAACAAGACTATGTCATGATTTAGGGTTAAAAAGTACCGTTGTTTTGCTCATGAGAAAAGTCTTTCATAATCTACACATTTCTGTGACACTTGGAGTTATGAGATCTTAGGCAACCTTTAAATGCGGTATCCCCCCGCTGAAAGCCCTCCAACAGCCTTCCGAGGAAAAGAAAATCCGGATTTTACTTGACTCCCGAGATTTCAAATAGCCCAGGCCTTCTTGTATAAAGACGTTTCTTTATACGATAGTTAAGATAGTGCTGAAGAAAATAACTTTTGTATGCCTATATTGTAACATAGGGTCATGGAGAGCTAATTAAGCATTCTTCCTTTGGTTTGATTGCATAAAGAGTTGGTTTTGTAATATAATAGCATGTGAAGGTCAGTGTGATTATGAGAGAAACCTTAGATGCTGTGACAAATCCAATAACTATCAGGGTATTTTGTTCATAAAAGTAAAGCATTTCTCAAAATATTTTGCTGATTTGTTCAGGTACTGGGAAATATTTTGCTGGCTGCAGGGCTGACCTTCTGCACAACACTTATGGTGTCAACATATCTGACAACTCTACAGTGTCAACTGTCTAGGCTGTCAACAGATTTTCTTAGAAGATACAGATTTATGTTTTGGAGTTAAGGCAGGGACCAAAACAAGGATAAGTAAGTTGAGATACACACGAATCTGACTCCAGGGGATAAAAAGGACAAATACCAGTTGGCTCGCTATTTACGCACCCAGCTTCACCAACTCAGTGTAGGCAATGCTGACATTTTCATACGGGACTTTAAAGTCCTCTTTTGGTAATACTGCCCCTCCCTACCCCTGTCCCAATCTAAGAGGCTAACCATCGGAGTAGAAAAGACTTTACTTTCAGGTTTACAGTCTCCTGTGAGTATTTAAAACACTCAAAGGGTGTTTCACATCTTACAAGGCCATGAATCTTTGAAATGAACTTGAGGAAAAGTTTAAAGCTAACCAACACTCCTGCAACAAATATAAGACTGCACTGCCCTCCAGAGGTGACTTCTTGTCAAATACTTTTCATCCATTAATGTGAGGACCAAGGGCCTACTATGTAGGCTGTGGTAATTCTCGTTATAATTTTACTCCTGCCATCTCAAATATTTTTTCAAATATTAAAAAAATATATACATATAAAAAATCAGTAGCAAACTATTGTATTTCCCTAAGCAGACTATATATTTTCTTGGTTCTTTCATCTTGCCTCATTTCCTTTTGTCCTGTTCAAAAGTAGTTATTTGTTGCAGCCTTTGTAAAATGTTAAATATTATTTTGTATGTTTGTTTAGGTGGGCCTATTTATTCATATGTGGTTGTCAGAGAAATTAGACTAAACAGGTGACCTAAGGAGAACTTAACAAAACTGAGAAGCCTCGGAGATGCCTGGAGGGCATACCAAGGAGCACTTAAGGAGAATGAATATTGTACAGTCTACTGATATTATAAATATCAAAGTTAATATTAAAAAATATTGTAAATATCAAGTAACTGTTTAAGTTCCACAAAGAGATAATGGTGATGATTTTTATGCAACCACATAAGAAGGAAATTTTAAAACTATTATTTATAGGTTAATATTAAACTCGTTTTTAAAAAAGAGAGTTAATACAAGACTTCCGAGTGAATCACTGAGACACCTTCACACACCTATGGTCATTTCACTCAGACAGGGATTATAAAACGTCCTTCGGGTTGCACAGGAGAACAGTGTTCTTGCACCAAGCCAGGGCCCGCCCGCTCCCCGGCGGCGGGGTTCGGAAACGTGAAGACCCCTGGGAAAGCCGCTCTGTAACAACAAAGCAAACGCGGTCAACGCCGGGTGTCGTTATGGGGCTTAGACGGGGTCAGGGCTCCCCTGCAGCACCTGCGCGGCTATGACATAAGCTTATACCCTCCATAAATCATACCCCTTCTGTTTTGAGAGCAAATAATAAAAAAGTTGTTCCATGTCTTTGACCTTTATTTCTGGGAAACTTGGATTTTTCCCTTAGAGCTATGGAATGTACTAACCATCCCCAGTGGGACACGCTTAGAAAGCCCTGTCACAGAACATGTATAAATATCCACCTTCTCACTTCCAAAGTGATTTGCATCTTAAACGTCACTAAATTATTATTTTTTTTAAAAAGTAGCTTAGAGTGGGGAGGAAAGGGAGTGTGAGAAGGAAAGAAAAACAGAAGGATACCAGAAAGAGGAAATTAAAATACCAGTACTGACAGAGATACAGACGGGACTAGCTAGTGTTAAGAGGGAGATCCGACGGATGTTGCCCCTGACGGTTGTTAATCACTGCTCTGCACAGATGCCAATGAATCTGGGGCACAATTAGTGTTCCTGAGTTTTTTCTTTTTTCTTTTCATGGAATCCAAATACCCAAAACGACCACCTCCCCCAAATAAACTGCCTTTTAAAACTTAGCATTAACATTACTTGAAATGTGAATCAAACGATGTTTCTCAAACTTAAGACAAGGTGGCTAACTGTACACTTAAATCATTAAATTGCACACACGTGCAACAGTGCTGGCCCTGTAAATCCAGTTTGCCATAGGGCAAACTTCAGGGTAAAATATAAAATTTAACAACAGGTTAAAAAAAAAAAACCTATTGACCTAGTGTACCACATTTATCTACTACTATTACTAGTATCATAATGAATGATGACCAGAGATGACACACAGGAAGTATCCCTGAGCAGGCAGAGTGCCTCCCAATGCAGGTGATGCTTAATACTTACACACATTCTAATGCTCTAGCTTCCAAAGAAAGGAGCAAGGGAAATGTCCTGAGTATTAATCGTGAATGGCTATTACTTGAGCCAGGGGTCTCTTCATAGGCTCTTTCATTCTAGATATTCTATCTAGAAAGATATATTTTAGTTTCCTCATAGTGATATTCCCACTGGTACAAAAAGTAAAACCCAACACCCATTTCTCAATCGGTAACTCTGTAATGAAAGGTATAGCTAATACAAATAATATTAGGATGATCAATGAAAGCATAACCTAGGAGGCTGTAATTGCTTTGAAAATTATATTACTAATATAATGAATGTCAAATATGTCCCCCAATTCGATGTTCAATATTTTAATTGAGTCTCTGCTATGTGCTAGGCACTGGGAATAAGCCATTGTTCTTAAGGACTGACATTTATTGGGGAGAAATACCAAAAAAACCATTTAAAACCCATAGTAGATGTGAGCAATGGATCCCTGCTACAGAGAAAACATGCACCAGCGAAGAGAAAGGCCGATTTCTGCGTGTGTTTTTGCGCACGCACACAGTAGCTTGCCTAGGTATTTGGGTAAGATGTCTCCAGTGAGGTGGGGAAGCTGTGTGGTATATCTACAGCCGAGAGAGGAAAACAGAGACAAGTTCCAGACACGGGGTGCAGGAAGTGAAAGGCTCGGGCACATGTAAGGCACAGCTGGCAGCGCTTCGTGGGCCTTGGGAAGGACTGAATTTTGCTGTGACAAGGCAGTGACTGAGAAACCAATGTGAGAACTGTGTTTTTCAATGCTGGGGGTAAATGACTGTTCTCCAGTTATAGGGATAGTTACGTGACATGGTGGCCAGAACTTGGGCTTAACGACCAGCGTTTCTGGAATAAAATAATTTCTATTCTTCAACGTCATAGCTGTAAGACTGGTTTAATTACTGCATTTCTCAGCCTCTGTTTAAATGGTCATAAAACCTACATTGCAGTACTATGGTGACGATTAAATAATACAAACAGAACCTGAGATTGTTCCTGGATTATAGTAAGTGCTTAATAAATAATAGCTGCCATTTTAATAGTGTTGTAAGCAGCTGAAAAATGTGTTTGATGTGAACTTAGGCAGGAAACACAAATTTTAAAAGGGTTAAAGAGAAGTGGAGGGAGGAATTTGGAATTAGGACAGGTTTTGAATCCTGAAGATGTTAAGGAGTTCTTGATATCTAAATAAATCTCCAAAAGTTGCCAGTTCAGAACAACAGATGTGAGATTTCATAAGGTGAACCTTATGAACAGATGTGAGGTTTCATTAAGGTGTACAATAACAATACCTAATTGTGATAATTAAATTATTAACCCATAGTGCAACTGATGAAAAAATTGGTGTTGTTCAGTAAAAATTAATGATTTTTTAGTGTATAAGTAACTGAATGCTCCCAATAACTGCAGAGTAGGATATTACATATATATTGAAAATGAGAAACTGAGGTTCAAAGAAAGTAAAAAAAAAAAAAAGTCCCAAATCCATTTCTAGTAAGTGTGCTCAAATCTAAGTCACGGTAAGTGTTCAACAAATATTCCTCAAGTGAATATATGAAGTTTTACTCCAAATTTCATGTCCAAATTGCTGCTATTTCCTCTACAGTTCATTAAACCAGATAAATGTTTCCCCGACTCTTCTGACTGTAAGAGTCAACTGGGATGCCTGTGCTTGTTTCTGAGTCCCACTGCAGAATCCAGAATCTTTTGTGGAGCAGTCTAGAAATTGATATTTTTAATAAGTAAGCCAGGAGATTTTTTTATGATGAGGGAATTTGGAGAAACACGACAGTTACTGCAAATGCTCTTTTCAACTCTGCGACTGCTGCCTAGCTCTTCCGGCTCTTAAAAGGGGAAGTTAAGAATACATGGCCCCTTCCAGCCTCTGCCTATTTCAAAACCCAATACTTAACCTTCCTACTTTGCAAAGACACAGGGCCCGGAAATAAAGATTTTAAAAATGTTGCAGCGTATCACCTTTGTCAAAGGTCCCTTTGCTGTTTTTAACTGAATGGGGATAAACACAATGTATTGGGAGTTATTGCTTTTAGTGTTGTTTGCCATTACTGGCTACACAACCCAGCAAATCCCTAGGGAAGGATTATCTAATATTGGAAGTTTGCGCATAGACTTCCTTATAAAAAGCATCTCCTCCTGACCTCCTATCGGGGGTTGTGATCAAGGTCTCAGAGTATCTAGAAACTTTTCTTCATGCTTTATTTCTTGGAGACATAATTAAGAGTGTTACTGATGAAGTATTCATTTTCTTTCACTTTCTGGTAAGTGTGGGAAAACAGATTTCATTTGGAAAAGTTTTAAAAACACACGCCGTTGTATATTCTGGCGCCTGCTGAGGGGTACGTACTTTGCAGTGCTGGTAACTAGGACTGGATGACGTTACATTGAAATGGTAAAAAAAATTCTATTTTCCAGAAAGTTTTGTGTTCTAAAAAGAAGTGGTATAAAACAGGGGTCGCCAACCTCTGGGCCAGGGACCTGTACCAGTCCGGGCCTGTTAGGAGCCAGGCCGCATAGCAGGAAGTGAGCTTGAATGTAATGTGCTCGACTCACCCCAAAACCGTACCTTCCACCCACATGGAGAAATTGTCTTCCACAAAACTGGTCCCTGGTGCCAAAGAGGTTGGGGACCGCTGCTATAAAACATTTATTTGGTGTGATGCACAGAACAAGCAAGAGCAATTTTTTAAACTCCCATGCCATAGTAAGATGTAAGGAAACTGATGGATAGATGGTGTCATCTCTGTGCCACCAGGTCCTCCCATGAATGCCACACCCATGAATTACAAACCAGGGACAGGTTCTTAGACCTAGGAAACAAAGTGAAGTCGCAGACTGGCTATTCTACTGTCCTTGGACCAAGGATAATGATTTTAACTCTCATCCTCTGGCTCCCAACGAACAATGGGAAATTTCCAGATTCTCTTGCTTTGAGATTTCAGTGAATATTAATGATGCACGTTACTAATCATATATGCTGGTGTATTTTTTTTTAAAGATTTTATTTTATTTATTTTTAGAGAGAGAGGAAGGGAGGGAGAAAGAGAGGGAGAAAAATATCAATGTGCGAGAGGCACATTCATTGGTTGTCTCTTGCACACCTCCAACAGGGGACCTGGGCCTGCTACCCAGGCATGTGCCCCGACGGGGAATCGAACTGACGATGTTTGGTTCACAGGCCGGCATTCGTCCACTGAGTCACACCAGCCAGGGCTGGTGTCTATTTTTAAATGTACAAGAGAAAAGTGTCTTTCAATCCTACTGACCACTAGCTATCAAAAAGCAGCAACATTCTACAGAAGTCGAGTTGAGAAGATTCTGAGAGTATGTTTTTAAAAAAAATACTATTTCCTGGTTAGATGGCTTGTTTTCATTTAATGACAACAAAAGAACAATGTGAAAACTTCAACACTTCTCCTCAACCTAAAACAAATAGCTCTCAGGAAATACTCATGTTTCCATTTAGTCCAACATAAATAAAAGGGAAAATGTTGTGTAATGGGGTTGGGCCATCCAAAAAAAGCAAAACTACTGGAGCTAAAAATAGCATGTGCCAATTTTTTGAGATTTAAAAGTATACAAATTCTCTCATAAGCAATAGTCATAAATATCTAATTACCTTAGGTGATATGTGTTTCAAAGCACTGTCAAAGTAAAAACACTTTGAAGTCATCTATTTCCTTTTATTTGTAATATCAAGCTATCAACTGCAAAAGTTTTAGGAATTCTTTAAAAATGCAAACAGTTTTCTGCTTCCTAGCATAATTACTGTATATTAAGAGGAAGAAAGAAACTTTCTTCATTAGGAACAAGAACATAACTTTTCTTTAGCAAATTATTTTTAATTAAACCAATTACACAGAGGTGGGCAAAAGTAGGTTTACAGTTTTGAGCATGTGAGTTTATGTCTGCATTATTATTTATTAATTACTGTATTATTTACTTGTATTATAATCATAAATGTACTTTTGCTCACCCATGTATTTAGAATGTCTTCTATATTTTTTAAAATTATAAATTTTATTTTTTTTCTTTTACTGAACTTATAGGGGTGACTTTGGTTAATAAAATTACATAGGTTTCAGGTGTACAATTCTATAATACATCATCTGAATATTGTACTGTGTGTTCACCACCCCGTGTCTTCTTCCATCATCATTTATCCCCCGTACACTCTTCTACCTCCTCTCATTTTCCTATACTTTTAAAATTAGCATCAGTTTGCTCTAGTCTTTCTAGGAAACTTTTGAGAAAAATTAGTGACTAAAAATGTAAAATATCTACCTTTAAACTTATGGGGTTGCTGCTGTGTTTGGAACATAAATATTAATATACCTGAGGCTCAAAGAGAAACAGGAAGAATTAACTAGAGTTAGACTCCAGTGTCCTTGGGAAAGATTCAACTCTAATGCAGGCCAGGATCCAGCAGGGGGAGTAAAATCCCCAAAATATAGGTAAAATAAAGGAAAACTGCTGAATGGAGGTACAACACAGACAAACCTGAAAAGAAGGAATCAGTCTTCCAATCAAACGAGAATGATAAACAAATTCTTTAGGGCCTTAGGTTAGGATAAAATGAATTTGAATTATTTCTCATTCATTTTGTGAAAAAATACTTACCTCTTTTTACGTATATTCTAGGGAGCAAAATAAGCTAACGGAATTTCTTCATCAGTCCACTAGGACCTTGAAAAATTGTCTTCCTTTTCTCATCTCCTGTTGTCTAATAAAGAGAACAAACTGTCCCTACTAGAAAACAATCATGTATTTCTAAAAAATTAAGACTATTATTTACAGCAGTTTTATGTTCATAGATCATATATTTTTATGAAACAAGTATTAAATTAACAATTTATTTTTGTTAAATCTTCACCCAAAGATATTTTTAAATTGACTAGAGAGAGAGACAGAAAGAGAGAAACAGTGATGTAAAAGAGAAACATTGAGAGGTTTTCTCCTGTATGCACTCTGACCAGGGATCAAACCCACATCCTAGGTACATTCCCTGACCAGGAATTGAACCCGCAACCTTTTGGTGTATAGGACACACTCCAATCAACTGAGCCACCTGGCCAGGGAAAATTAATAATTATTTTGAATTCCACCTGTGGTCAGCTAGGAGCATCATGATTCCAAATGTCAATGACCTCTTCACCAGGTATTTGTATATATGAGTGAATGACATGACCTACGTGGATTAACAACTGTGGGAGCACAGAAGAGGGGGAAATTTCTGAAGGCAATGAAGAAATAACCCAGAAAAATATATTCAACAATAGGTTAAAATATATTCATATTCACAATATTTACTGTGAAGACATTTTATACACAGGGGCACAAAGTATCTAGAGGAAAGGAAATTCTGGCCTTTGGAAACATCATAACCGTTTCGGGTCCACAGAATGTCCTGTGCACCTGATTAAAGTATCACCTGTGAAACTTCTCAGGAGCACCTAGTACCATCTGACAGGTGTTTGCTGCCTAGTTATTTCACTAACTAACGAAGGCAACAAAGGGCTAGAAACACCATCCTCTCTCTTTTCCATTAAGATGCAAGGCCATGAGGTTTCAGCACACAGCACACATGCCGAATTACCCAGACTCCGATTATACGACCTCTCTGTGGGATGGCCTCACTGATGAGTCTTTAATAGAAGACTGTACTCGTCAAAGGCCATATCTCCTCATGTATTTTACTTATCAACCCTTAGAAGTTGGTGAAAGAATTTTTTAAGTTAAAAAGAGAAAGTTTTGCTAGAAAATCTTCAACTGTGCAGTTAACACTGAATTTGATAAACAGTACATGCCTAGTAACAGCCACCAAAATTCCAAGTTAAATCTGTGCCCTTGGAACAATGCCAAAATGCCACAGCGTATTTGCACTTTGAACAAATTGCACATTTTTAACTATTTTTTTTCTGCCAAAACAAAGGCTCAAAATAAGCAGATTGTATCTTCCCTGAAAACTTTACAATGGTAATTTGGATGCAAAGAGGAAAAGAAATGCTTTTGAGACCAGCAGAATGATAGATTGATTTGATTTGGTATTTTAGTATCACTACTACCTCAGCTATTTCTGGGGGTCATATGTAAACACAGATATCCTGAAAGTGTCACTGTCATCATCAGATTTGAAATCAGATGATTTCATTAGAATGCTCTGCTCCATAGCCAATATCCTTTATCTGTCAGAGGGGATAGTAACATCTCATAGGCTTGCGGGGAGGAGTCGATGAAACAATAAACGCAACGTGCCTGACCTAGTTCCTACCACTTGGTAGCTAATCAATAAATCATGTCCCTGCTATGAAATTCTAGCAGACATTTGAACATACTGGATACAAGATACTAATCATAAATTTGCCAAAGGAAAATAATAATATTTTTAAAAACATTTCTAGATTTTACTTATCTGAAATTTTGGACATTATATTAATGACAAAACTCTGTAACGAACTAAATATTTTCTGTCAAATATACTGTTCTCCCCACCCCAGTAATTACTCATTAAGAGTCTTCCTGTTGAATTGTCCACTATAGAAAAAAAAAATCTAGTAAAAGCAGATATAATTTGGTCAGGACCCAAAAGAGTTAAGATATTGACAAAAATGAGTTTCCCATAAAAACTATTTTTAGATTATATGAGACTATTACTTTAGTGATAAATATCACCTGTTCTTACTTTTAGATAAAAGAATAATATGATTTCATTTGGTAAAGATAAATTTACCGAAATGGAAATAATTTTTTCTTGAGAAAATGCAGATTAGTATAGAAAAAATCTATGTTACAATGGTTGTTCTTTTTTTTTTTTAAACTTAACCTGTCCGGAGGACATTTATTCGTCCTTTTATAGAGAGAGAGGAGGGCAGAGAGATAGAGAAACATCGATATGAGAGAGAAAGCTGGTTGCCTCCCTTAGGCTCCCCGACAAAGAATCAGTACTGCCCTGACTGGGAATCAAACCCATAACCTTTTGTTCTAGAGAGGACGCTCCAACCAACCGAACCACACCGGCCAGGGCACAATGAATGTAAATAAAGTTGAGAAGACAACAATCTTCTAGCTAGGGTCAAGGTGAAATTTATTTCGTATGTTAGACATTCTGCTGTCTTTGAAAAATAATGTATTTTAACCATATTCAACTTAAAAATAAAAATATGAATTTGGATTTTAGTTTTGATATGAGGAACAGTTCCTTCTCCTCACTGTCAATATTCTGCCAAAGACATGGCTGAATTACAGCCACCATATAAACAGACATGTTTTTCTGTAGGTGATCTCAATGCTGTGATAATTGCAGATGTGCCTAAAACTGTTTCCATGATATTAATAGTATGTCTAATGTATTATAACATTGCACTGAGTTTATATACCATAAATTCCCTTGGTGATTTTAAATAGCAAGTTACTAATTACCTCCCTTGCCAAAACTTCATAAGACTTGAAGTAGTTACCATTAAATAGTTTCTATATTTCACCTAGGGAATGCCAAAACATTTCCCAATGGGTGATTTTCATGACCTAAGCATTAAAAAAAAAACCCAAAAAAACTAATAAGTAAAATAATAAGTAAAATACCATAGAAGAAACTTGTACAACTCAATAGCAGATAAACAAAAAATTCAGTTGAAAATGGGCAAAGAATCACAATAGACATTTTTCCAAAGAAGATGTACGATTGCCCAACAGGTAAATGAAAAGGTGCTCGGTACAGGGAATCATCAGGGAAAAGCAAATCAAAAGCAGGATATCACCTCATGCCTATTACAATGGTCCTGATAAAAAAGGCAAGACAACAAATGCTGGGGAGGGGGTGGAGAAAAGGCAGCCCTTGTAAACTGCTGGTGGGAATGCAAACTGACGCAATCACTATGGAAATGATTATGGAGGTTCCTCAAGAAATTAAAAATAGAACTACCATATGATCCAGCAATCCCACTTCTGGGTATACATCCAAAAGAAACAAAACTATTATCTCAAAGAGATATCTGGACTCTCATGCTCACTTAAGCATTATTCATAAGAGCCAAGGTTTGGAAACCACCTAGGTGTCTGTCAAAGAAAGAATGGAACAAGAAAATGAGATAGAGCTATACAGACACACACACACATACACACACACACACACACACACACACAAAGAAGAAGAAAATCTTGTCAGTTGTGACGATATGGATGAACCTGAAGGGCATTATGCTGACGGAAATAAGCCAGGTAGACATGGTATTACTTTTATGTGGAATCTAAAGAAATTGCCATAGAAACAAAGAGTAGGAAAGCGGTTGTCGGGCCGTTTGGTGGGGAAAATACAGGGTGGGGCAAAAGTAATAACAGAATATCATGACTTTATGCCTCTGCATTTGAAAACCTGGGTGAAATGGACAAAGTAATTGAAAAACACAAACTACCATATTCAAAAAGAAATGAGTAGTGTGAATAGTACTATATCTATTAAGTAAGTTGCATCTATAATTTAAAATTTCCCACAAAGAAAGCTCCAGGCCTAGGTGGAGTCCGCTGTTGAATTGTGCCAAATATTTAAGAAAAAATAATGCAAAATGCACACTCTTCCACAAAATTGAAGACAAGTGACTCCTTCCCAGTGCATTATGTAAGACCAGCATTGCCCTAAAACCAAAACCTGACAAACATTATAAGAAAAGGAAATTGGAGACCAATATTCCTCATACAGAATCCATCAATATATTAAAAGTATTATACACCTTGACCAAATAAGGTTTATATCAGTAATGCGAGATTAATTTGCCATCAGAAAATCAATTAATCAAAGACATCATGTGAACAGGATAAATGACAAAAACCACATGATCCTCTCAAGAGAAGCAGAAAAATTCGAAATAAATTATTGTTGAGCAACAACAAAACAGGTACAAATTTTAAATGCATCCAAAATAAATATATTTATTTAATAATATCATCAAATATATATGAAGTGCCTACTGTGTACCTAAGCTTAATTCTTGGTTCAGAAAACATTAGAAGGGGGAAAAACTTTGCCTCAGTAGATCTCGTATCTTTTTAATCGTTGTCATCATCATCGGAACATCCGTGTTCCTTTCAGTCTGTTTTAGATCCTTCTTCGAACACTGTGGCATTCTACCGTCCACTTCCACTTGCCAGCACAGCAAGTTGCTGCTACACATTCAAATGATTATATGCAGATTACCTATCTCATCACAGGCCAGTACACATTCTACTGCTAATTTCAAAGATCTGAATTACCTTAAATACAATAATTTTCTATCTCCTTTGTTTAGCAGAATAAAGGCACTTAGCTCTATTGTAGTTCTAGGTAGCAAAACAATAATGAAAATAATAGTCCCTTTTACTTGCATAGTGATTTACACAGTATATTCATATGGATCATACCATGATCTAATTTAAAAACCATGCGCTCGCTAGAGAAGGTGGCAATATCCTTATGTTGCCTGGAAAAAACCTAAAGTCCAGAGATATGAAGTGATTTATCCATCATTCATAGCTATGCGATTTCTCCACAAACATAGACAGCATTTTTCCATCTCTTTCAAGTTTCAGAAAGAGAGATAGTTTCATAAATATGCACTGTCTTTCTTGAATATAGTGGCACATGCCTAATTATTTTCTAAACAGACTCCTTCACATACGCCCATAATAATGAAACCGTGCCAGTGTGGCTAGGAAGCTTTCTGCCCATCAGTAATGAAGTCCACTACAGAACACACACATTTCTCAAGTGCTACTTTGTTATAAGATGATCAGACTGGCTGAAGAGTGAGTAAATTAAGGGTGCATGTAAGGAAAACTCTAGATCAAGGCACTAAGAACTCATATTATTATAACATTAGGTTTCAAAATACAAATAATGTTCACTACACTTCCACAAACTTAATCTGTAAAAATAAATTCCTCTCACCAAGAGAGCTTTTTGAAGTTTTATATAGGAACGTTATAAAAATAAGTGGCTTTTTAGCTCCATATCAACTTAGCCAGAAAAATAATTATCTTAATTTAACAGAGACTAACCCAAAGTGCTCAAAAGTATTTTGGATATTCTTTTTACCCAATTTCAGTAGCACTGCCTCTCTCTGCACAGCTGACAGGAAGAAATGAAGAAAGGTTTTCCTCTGCTATAAATAAAATACAGAAGTTTGAGTAGAAATGGGCATTTGAAGTTGGTTAATTTGCTGTTCCTCTTTCAAAAAGTCACTGAATTGAATGTGAAAATAATTCGACACAGTAAGTTGTTCATAGATTTCTCCAAATGATTGCAAATCTCTGGAAAACAACCTTACTTCTGTCACTATTTCTGAAATAAATTATATATATTCCAAAATAATGTCATGGGAGAAAAACTAACAAAAGCATTAAGAGATTATGTTTCTAGGCACACGCAGAGCTCATTTTACTTTAATTATACAGTTCTTTAATTTGGTAATTATAAAATATTCCCTGACAAAATTAGTTTTAGTTACCAACTTAGGCATGTAAATTTCAAACAGCCACCACTTTTTCTGACATACTGTCAGAATGTCACAGTTTTTAAATAATGACAGTATGTGGTATGGCACCACTACTTTTTAAAGAAATACATCCACAAGAACTTAACGTTCAGTTGGCTTCCTCAAAAGAAAAGAGATGAGGAATAAACAGTGGCAAGAGATTCACTGGCTTATGAAACACAGAATTAAAATGATAAAATTTCAGCTTTCACTCATCAACAGCTGTGACATTTACATCTAAACTCACCTCAATTTGGAGAGAGGCTTTTTAGAACTATTCCACATGAGATTACACTAGCAATAATAATCCATTTCCTCCCAAATGGCTAGGATTGCAACCAAATTGCTACTGGATTTATTCATTAAAAAATAGAGAGAATGAAGGGACATATATTCATAATAATAGGTACCGACGTTAAAATGAAGATATCGTTATTTGCATTACATACGACAACATGGTAACGGGCCTCTGTTCTCAGAATTCATGGCACAGTGCCTGGCTGCTGGTCTGTACTTACACACCTGGGCTGCATGTGAATCCTTGTTTGAATGTGAAAACCCGAGAAGATAAAAGGGAAGTTAAGATACAGCAAACGGCTAATCAGAGTCAGGTAACATCTCGTGGGGGAGTTAAAATGAGGCTTGCCCAAAATGTTTAGAGTAATAACAACAAGAATAATAATATAGTTATTTGATCCTGACACAACATGTGCTGTGTGCCATTATTATTCCCATGTTAAGAGTCGGAGGATGGAAGCACAGCAGGTAAAAATACGTGTCCAAGGTCCTACAGCAAGCAAGCAGTGGTGTGAAAATCTGACCCTGGACAGTCGGACCAGAGAGGGTAATTTCCTGATTTTCCTAAGGAAAAACTTTACATGGTCGTGTGAACTTCATATGATTATAAAATTATATAATTTATAACATCAGTAAATAAACAATAAAATAAATAAGTGAAAAAATTGCAAACTATGAAATCTTTGTATGGCTAAAAAGCTTTTTGAATTATATTAATTCATGGTTCACACTTGCCCCTTATATACAGATTAGCTTCCGGAACATAAAATTATGACCCTTGTCCACTCATCACTTTTACTGGTAAGACTGGGACAGTGATGCTTTGGAGTCGTGCTCTACACAGCATGGCTCCGTGTCCTGCCCTTCTCTTCTTTACTCCCTTCTATGAGAATATTCTAAGCATTCCCAGAAAGATAAAACAGTTCAGCATTTATCCCCACCACTTACCTGAGAATAAGTCTACTTTCCCTATGAATCTATTCTGTAATACTCTTCCTACATTTTTGAATTTAAAGTGTCTCATTCACCCTTTTCCTTTCTCAGCGTCCAGTAGAATCCTGGAGGCTACGGCCTGTGGCCTTCTGTGCGGACAACGGTTAGTAGCCAATCAGTCTACAGCAAGACTGTCATGGGCCTGGTTTAACCTTCAGCACGTGCAGGTGCGCTCCCGGGCACATCAGGAGGTGGGATCCCTGGGTCCCGGTCCTCCCAGCTGAAGCCACAAACAAGAATGAAGCCTTGCTGGTGGCATAAAGACCGGACAGGACTAAGAAGCGGAGAATTAAAGTGAACAGAGTCAAAGAAAGAATGAAAGAAGATTGAAGAAGTCTAAGGCAGAGAGAAGGACCTATAATAAAACAAACACGGCATCCTCTTCTAAGATGTACTGTATTTCTTTTTCAATTTCTATTGAATTCATTGGGGTGACATTGGTTAATAAAATTATATAGGTTTCAGGTGTACAATTCTATAATTGTACAGCTATGTATTATATTGTGTTCACCACCCCAAGTCAAGTTTCCTTCTGTAAGTACTCATCCCCCCTTTATTCTCTTCTACATCCCCTCACCCCCCTTTCTCTCTGGTAATCCCCATACTGTGGCCTGTATCCATGAGTTCGTTTGGCTTATTCCCTGCCCTTATTTCACCTAGCTTTCCAACCCCCTCCCCTCTGACAGTTATCAGTATGTTCTCTGCATCTATCAGCTTGTTTCGATTTTGTTTATTTTGTTCATTAGATTCCACATATAAGTGAAATCACATGGTATTTCTCTTCCTCTGACTGGCTTATTTCATTTGGTATAATACTCTGCAGGTCCAACCATGCTGTCTCAAAAGGTAAGATTTCCTTCTTTTCACAACTGAGTAGTATTTCATTGTGTAAATGTACCACAGCTTTTTTATCCACTCATCTAGTGATGGACACTTGACCTGCTTCCAAATTTCAGCCATTGGAAATAATGCTGCAATGAACACAGGGGTGCATGGTTCTTTCAAATTAGTGTTTTGGGTTTCTTTGGACATATCCCCAGAAGTGGAATCTCTGGGTCATAAGGCAGTTCCAATTCCCATTTTTTAAGGTAACTGCATACTGCTTTCCACAATGGATGCACTAGTCTGCCTCCCTACCAACAGTACATGAGGGTTCTCTTTTCTCCACATCCTCGCCAGCACATTTTTGTTGATTTATTGATGACAGCCATTCTCACAGGTGTGATTTCCTACCTCTCTGATACTATTTTTAAATTGTTTTAAAGTTTCTTCTGTTCCCTGCACTAAATGTATTTCTTTTGAGTTGTTTTTTGTTTCTTTTTATTGTTGTCATGTCATTTTCCTGTTTGAGGGGTTTTATTTCTCTTTTTAAATTCTTCTGAAAGATGAGGCCTTCCAGCCAGCAGGTGAGGAGTAGGTTGACAATTCTCACATTCAGTACGTAGATTTTCATTTAGTCCTATTTATCAGTCCCATGCCTCACCCCACCACCCTACTTCCCATATCCCTGGTGTCCCAAAGTCTCAAAATTATATGGATGCATTTTTTCTGACAACTTTCCAGATCTTCCGGGCAAGAAGGGCAGTCTCCTAACTGCATCGGATGGTGGGGCAAGAAAGGGGATGGAGCGATGTGTGGCCTAACCGCCACTTAAATAACTTTCGATCAGCCCTCCGCTTCATCCTCACCAATATTCCCTGGTTCCTTTAGAACTTGGGGAGCGATGTATCTTGTTTCTCAATGCCAGGCTCTTTGTAGACACTGAGTTTGCACTTCCTCCATTAGTCACCACATACCTTCTTCCCACCCTCCAAAACTTTATGGGCATCTCTTCTCCACAATTATCTCTTCTATCCTCTAGGTCCTGTAGGTTTCAACTTTTTAATTTTTATTGTTACTTTAATGAAGTTTCAGAAAATAAACATTTGTTTTCATTAATACACTGGAAAGCTAACTTGATATTTGGAAAAAGTAGCTGTCACCAATCACCTTTAATATGTGATCCAATATAAAATATCCTGATTTTTGACAAGAATGCCTTTGGCATTTCACTGTATGATACTGACCAATTGAGATATATTTTCTTACATAATTAGGGTTATTTTATTCTAGTTTACTAATATTTCCCCCCGGGAATAAGTGTTAACTTTTTAATGTTTTTTATTCATATCTAGTGAATTTTTTCTTTTGCTATATGTCTATAATTATTAATGAATTCCTTATACTAAGCCACCCTTGGTTAAATTATTCTTTCAAGATATTACTAAATTTAATTTTCTATATTTTACTTAGACTTTTTTGCCTATATATTCGTAAAAGGGATTGCTTCATAGATATGTTTTTGCGATATTTTCTGTTAAGTTTTAGATTCTGATTTATGTGACCTTGAAAATTTTAATTGGAATCCTTTTATTCATTTCTATCTATGCAAACAAAATTTACTTCTTAAAAATTTGGAAAGCTTAAACATTTTGATAAGTAATTCGTAAATAATGTTTTTTTCAATTTCTTCTATTTCAGATACTGCATTTTTTTTACTCCAAAATTATACTCAGCCACTGAATTTTTCCTGCCTTGTGGTTTCATGGATAATCAGCTTATCATTTTTATTTTTATTGAAATTTTTATTTTATTTCAATACTTCATTTCATATTTTAAAACAAGCATATGTTACATTTTTTTCTTGGTATCTATCCAAAGGATTTTAAATTATTACTTTTAAGAACCAGCTCTTGGAGATACAAACTCCACCTTTCACTGTTTAATTTTTTTAATCTTATCCAACTCCCCTTATAATGTTTAAATTTTATATTTTAAAAAAATTCCTAAAGTACTTTGTGTTTTATTGCTTGTAGTTTAAAGTGAAATTATTTAATGCTATAGGAGTATATCTGCTTATAAGTACAACTTTGCTACATTTCAGCATGCCCCCCACCGTACCCTCTGCCCTAGAGAGCGTTATTATTTTCTAAATGACTCAGAATTGAAGTTTTAAGTTGATTCTGACTGAATAGGTTTTAATGGCTTACTTCTTCCAAGAAATTGTTTATTTTGTGTTATACTATCTGGTTTTATTACATTTTGTGCAGAGATTATGGTATACATGTTATACACAGTATCCTTGCGACACACAACTTGATACCTAACAATATAAGCAGCTAAATTTGGCGTGATAAAGACTTCACACTCCACAGTAAATGCTCTGCATTAGGATCTTTGTGTAAGTTTATGTTCTCTCAATAGACATTTTGTCAAAATATCCTCCTCCACTTATGAAATGAAAACAGGTCTCTAGTTTCTTATTGTTATAAGGTACACGGTGACCCCTCTGACCCTAGCAAAACTTTTAGCTTACAATCTATTGTGCATGAGAAGAGGTAACTACCTTTAGCTTTAACACAAGAAGTCAGGTAAAAATGAGAAGTGGCGTTTTTCAACCACTTAACCACTATCTTGAATTTTTAAAATCTATTTCTCAGATGCACTAATTGAAATCAACAGAGAGTCAGTGATTTGCCTACAGGCTCGCATCTAGTACAGAGAAGCCAGGGCAAGGCAATTTCTTTAGATTCTGCTGCCGTAGACCCCTTCCAATGTGTTCCCCCCCCTTTTAATTGGTTTAATTATGAAGTGAACTCACTAATTTAAAGTATTTTTGATTAATTTGATTAGAAAATTATATGCTAGAAGCAACAATCAAGTTTAATTGACTAGGAGGGGGATTTTTAGAAAAATGATACACACACATACACACAAGCACAGCTATAAATTTCAGACTTCTGAAAAAAATGAAAAATGGCCTTTGAAACGGGATGAGGAAGCCTGTTAGAGGAACTCTGGTCACCACATGTTCTAATATTTACTGGTCAACCTTGTTCCCACCAGACTATTTTGGGTGTTAGTCTGAAAATGTTTACGTGAGGAAATAATCAGAAAAAGTATTTAGTATCTTCCTCTCTTAGAAAGAAATTTAATTGGAACTCAAAAAAAAAAAAAGGCACTGTTTTTAAACAAGTTTAATCTTTCGAATGCCTGGCAAATGTGGTCACACTAGGCGTCCCGAGCCTGATGAAGTCTACTGTGTGTGGTCCTCACTGTCTAACTCTAGGTGTTTCTCTGGATCTCCCTTTCCTGAGAGGCTGTGCCCAGATGGTCCCCACCATGCCTATGAACTCATATCGGTGCGCGCTTCTTTACAAATGATATTGTTCTTTATTTCGAGTAATATGAAGAATCTATCAAGCATGAGACAAGAGTGCTAGGTCGGTAGAGCGTCAGAAGTTACGGTTTCTGTCTCCAGTAAATTTAAAGTAGTCCATTATTTCTTTACCTCAAGTAGGATGATGAATTTATTATATTTCAAAATAATCATTATTCCAATATGTTTTTCTTATGCACCTGCGAGTCATTTTGTACTTCTTTGGGAGTTACTTAAAGGTGACAGAAACCAACAGAAAAAATTTGAACATTTATATTATATCTTGCAAGCTATAGGTTCAAAAAGTTACATTTTACCACACACCTAGCAAAAGGTGGTGCTCTATTACTCACCTCCATTTTTTTTCTATGCTTATGAGAGCTACTTTAAGTTTTAATTGAAAATTTCTATTTCCTAAGCAGAAGTTAACTGAACACATTGGCTTTTCATTTATTAAAAAAACACAACTTTCCATTATGCCAACAGTATCAGGGTTTAATTTTAAAAAAAGATAAGAGATAATTAAGCAGGGACATTTTAAATAAATGGAATTCAAAATGTATTATATGCTTGATTGTTTGACTAAAATTAAACAACTAATCTGACTGATGGGAATGACGCGGAAGAAACAGTTAAACAGCTCTGATAATTTCACTCGGGTTAGCTCTCTTTATTTCCCACGTGCCTTTCGTTACATATACCTGAAATGCAAAACCTTATGATCAGCTTCTCATCTCTGATTATGGCCGTGGTAATAGGGAAATCAGTTGTTAATTGGTGAGTCTGAATTGTGTTTATTTAGTATGTTTATCTCCTCCATAATCTTTTTTTTAACTTCCTCACCCACAACATTTTTTCATTGCTTCCTTTTTTTTCGAGAGAGAGAGAAGAAGGCAGAGTAAGGGAGAGAGAAAAACATCAACGAGAGAGAGAAGCATCAATTGGCTGCCTCCCATACCCGCCCAGGGCCAGGTATCAAACCCACAACCTAGCTATGTGCCCTGACTGGAAATCAAACCCACGATCTCTCGGTTATGGAATGCACTCCAACCAACTGAGCAGCACGGACCAGGGCGCCCTCTGTAATCTGAAATTTCCCTATGATTCCCCTGGGTGGTATCTGCGTTATGTTAGTGAAGCCAGGATGCCACAGTGTGCTAAACTTACTGCTCTGCCATTTGTTTCTGATTATTCTTCCTACATGCTCCAATTTGCATAACTTTATTGTTTTGTAAATTCTAAGTTTGTGAATTTATTACCAAGGCACCTGCCAGTGTTACTGTATTTAAGGAACTGTCAGCAGTTTCTATTTTGGGGTTCTAAGTTGGCTACAAAAATTCACTCTGGGTTGATTTTTGGCATGTGCTATAGGGTAACAAACCAAGAGTGAATTATTTTTAGAAAAGGGGGGGAGCGTGAAGGGGAAGTAGTGCTTTTTTTGGTTGGAGTTTTTTCTTTTTCAGGTATAGAAATATAAAACACAAAACAGAAGTTCATGGTTTCAGAAGTACTCTGAAAGATTTCTCTTAGGTTTTTCTGAAAATATCTTTTCAACTCATTAGTCCATATTGCAGACTCATACTTTGAGGGATTACAGTAAAATATTAAAATTATCTGTTTTATTTACAGGTAAAATATCTTATATATGCAATAATTTAATAATAGAATAGTCATTTCAGGAGGAAAAAGCCATCAATTTAGTAAAGATTATGCTAAACCCAAGAACAAATTTCAGGTTTCTGGAAAATGACTAAGCATCTGAGTATACCCTTCACGTCTCTCAAAAGCAGACTCTCCCCACCCAAGCACCTACTCAAATATACACTCGCTATCATCAGAAGAGCTTCACTAAACTGGGAGGAATTAGGGATACTCTGAGTTTCACTGAGACCTAAAGCTTCATCTCTGGAGTCTTCGCCATTTAAATCTTTATTGGCAAGCAAATAAAAAAAATCACAAGCATTTCTAGAACTTTTGCAAAATAACATGTAATCAGAAAATGTTAATTATCCCCAAGTATCAAGGCATGAAGATAGGTATCATGCCCTTCCCATTACATATGCACACCTTACGATGAAGCAATACGGTATATACAAAGTGTCTCAGAAGGTAAGAATTTTGTAGGTAGCTAAGTGACAGTGTCTATTGAGCTAACCTTTCTTGAACACCTTTGGGGCCAGGCATTAAGCTAGAAAGTTGGATTAGCAAGCTTATATAAAATACTGGACTGAAGAGGAAAGTGTAAAGTGAAACTGAGGGGAAAAAAATGAACATCTTCAAAAAACACAATCTGCATCCAAGTACTGTCTACAGGAGGCTGACTCGGGCTCATAATCTTGACCAATATGGCCCCACAGGGAGTTGCATCATGATTGTGGAATAGGAGACATCAGGGTCTCAGAGGCCAATGTAAACACGAACCATGAAATTTATTCCATTCCCTCTTAGACCATCTCACCAAGTGGTCTTCTAGTTATAATTTCATTTTCCCTGTAACGTGCAGTGAGACAGCACTGAGTAGGTTCAGATGCATATTCTAAATCATTTGGAGCAAAGAATTCTTATTGTAAACTAATATACTGAATATTTGCATTTGGTTTGTACATTAGTATCTTCCGAGTTTGGTTAATGCAACCATGTGCGAGCTCTAGTCTCAGCATGCTTATCAGACAGGTGTCTGGCTCTCCACTGCCAACGTCCACGCCTTAGGACCTGTGAGTCCACCCCTGACACACAGCAGGCACTCATAAATGAATGACTAATGGCAACGTCACTTTGTAAAAGCCCCTAGAAGGTAGCTGGCTTCTCGGTGTCACATGCAGAAGTTGCTATGTAGTTTTTCTTTCCAATTTCAACAGGAACTAAAGTTCAAAGAAAAAAAATAGTCATGGTTTAAATTTTTACAAATTCTTTTTATTTGCATGAACTCCAAAAAAATGAGCTAAAGCACAGAGCTCTCTAAAACATACCTCATTTCCACTCTGATGTTTTCCCGTCATAATTACTGCTTAAATAAATATTCATTAAAGCATGTTAGGTTTTTCCCCCCTATTTGTAAGCCAGCCTGTTGCAAAAGGATCCTTAGAGCACTTGTTAACACAGCTCTTTTACAGAGGGGCAATCTGACGTTATTATTTCATCTAAGCCTGTAATAATAAAAAAAAGGAAATAAGTACCAAAAGTAGATTAAAATAACCATGAAGTTGTTCCTCACTAATTAAAATCAGGAAGTTTGGTTAGTTTGATGTTAGTTAGGGAACACAAAGTTATTTCAGAGCAATCCATACGTATTTTTTGCTGTGTATCCAACTTTCGTTGTTATAAGCTTTTTGACTTTACCTTCGATTTTCTGGTTATTAATAGTTTTAATTAGCTTTTTCACATTTATGTGATGATAATAAAAATAGCAAGTCCATCAGATATGTTTTTCTTGTAGTGTTTGTTTTTTTAGCACAAAAATTTGCGCCACTAAGCTGAGGTGTTACCCCTTCTGCAGTTTGTTTTGTTATTGTTTTAATTAGTGCAACATTCCATGTCTTGGCTCTTAGTATTAGGTAGAACCAAATGCAACTGCCATATGTGTAGGTCAAAAATGGTCAAATAGCAATTTCACATGGCTCCACCTAATATCTACTGAAAAACATAGTTTTTACTGCAAATTAGTTAAATGATAGCCTTATATTTTCTGGGCAATTATATCTAGGTTCTGACATGTAAAGCAAACATAGTAACATTTCAGTTATCTCATTAAGTTTATTTCTTTACTTTTCATGTACTTACTTGGGTACATTTATTCTTTTTTTCCTTTTTATTGAATTTATTGGGGTGACACTGGTTAAGAAAATTATACAGGTTTCAGGTACCCAATTCCACAGCACATCGTCTGTGCCCTGCACTGGGTGTTCATCAACAAGTCAAGTCTCCGTCCATCACCACTTATCCCTCCCAATGCTTTCCTCCACCTCCCTCCGCCTCTCCTTCCCCCAGCAATAACCACACAGTTGTCCATGTCCATGCATTCTTTTCTTTTTTATTCAGTCCCTTTACCTCCCCCACCCAGCACTCCAACACCCCAATTTATAGCAAAAAGCTCCGCTTAAGAAATACGTTAATTTCCCTAAACACAACTATTTGTAATCATACAAGCTCTCTGTGTACTAATTAAAAATGAAAAAGATGTTTCCTTACCAAATGAAGTCCAATAAATAATAAGTCAAACTTAAATGAGCTCAAATAAAAATCAATGTAAGAGTCCATGCATAGATGTCTTGTCACATATCAACATGGATTTTAATGGGTCATCAACACATGTGAAATGTGGAGGTTGGGGGATGTCCCTCAACTCTTAATTGTTTTTACAGATGACTCGAGGTATCCAAAATCATAAGAATATGATAAAATTATGGAAAATGGGGCATTCAGGGGAAAGACCTATGTTTACCTGAAGATACTGCAAAACTTCAAATCATTCAAATCACTACTTAACATCAGCTCTCCCAGGATTTCAGCTATGATGACTTCAGATCTCTAAAAAAAGTTTTATTTCTAGCTATAGGTCCTACAAAAGGACCTATAGCTAGAAATAAAAGGCTTGCACGATGAACTTGCATTACGAGAACATGGCCCTCACACTATACAACTCCTAACTAGCCCTTCAAATAGAGTTTTTAAAAATCTGAACAGTTTAAAAGGGCTGAAAAATCCAAAACATATATTTGTTTTGGTGACAGATGGACCATGCTAGATGTGAACACATTTATCTTCCTTATCAGACCCTTTGTTTCAGGGCCCGAAAACATGCCAGTATTTTTTACTGTTTGGGACCAAACCAGAAATATGGACGCAGCGGCGAAGAGGAACTGAGAGCTGCTAATTCCTAAAGAGAAAGCGAAGCACCTGCTGCATTTGCATAAAAAGCCAACCAAGTAATGTAACTACTTCTTAGTATCTGTTACCCAACTTACATGCTTTCTTCAAGCTTCCCCTGTCCAAAACGATTTGTAAAAAATCCTAAGAATATTATTTGTAAGAGAAATATATTATTTTTGATAATTTTTATTAAATATGCGTTATTTGAAGGATGAAGGTAGGAAATTTCCATTTGAAGTCAGTTCTGAAACATAAAAGCTAAAGCCATTGCCAGACAAAACTGCAATTTGAAATAAGACAATAACAGGACTTTAAGTTTCCTAATAACAAACAATATTAAATAAAGTTAACCATGAATACATTCACTCCTGCAGTGTCAGAACTGCATCAGTCCAATCTGTCACCTGAAAATCACTTCCATTATTTACAGTGTCTTCATATTGAGAATAAAACCTGGTTGAATCTATTCACTTTCATCAAATACCATTAATTATAGCCAGTGACAAAACGTTAAACACATTTCAAATTATTATTTTTGCCTATATTATACTAGGCCTGTGATATTGCCATAACTTGAAGTAAATATCCCGAACCTTAAAAATTTTACCTGCTTATTTAAAAAATAAATAATAAAAATATAAAAGCAAAATACTTGTACTGTAAATGTAAATAAAATGCAATGATATCTTTAATATTACTGAAACATCCTTCAAATTCAAAGATATCTGTTTCTGACTAAACCTGACCATTTTCTATTTCATGAGGGGAAGGGACTAACTTATTGCAGCTTGTGAAAATTATTTTATCATCTTAACTTTTAATGTTTCTCCCTTAGAAGGTTTTTATTTTACAAGTGCAGAAGAATAGTGGATGTAGCTTCTCTTAAATCCGACACCTACCATTCTTTGCCTCAGATATACTAAACAATGCCAGTCTCTTTCTATATTTTAATAATCATTTAAAGTCATTTTGCCACTAATACTTCCAAGAATAATAAGTATATTGCAGCAATTATGAGGAGGGTAATCATGTCCTTTGGTTAAATTGTTTTACTTCTGGCTGCTCTGGTAACTTGCAGTGGTAAACTAGACAAGATAAACTCAGTACCATTAAAAGGAGAAAATTAACAAATCAGTATTTTATTCTCAATGTCAACAGGGGAAACTGTAGGCCAGTTTGTGTGTGTCTGTCTGTCTGTCTGTCTGTATATGTGTGTGTGTGTGTGTGTGTGTGTGTGTGTTATTCATTGCTTTTGTTTTGTTTTTTTCAAAACAAACATAAAGATTGCTTTATTCTATTCCCTCCTTTTCCTTTTATTGTTGTTCAAGTAAGTTGTCTCCATTTGTTCATTGCTTTTGAATTTAAATAGTAGTTGTTTTTTTAAAGAACACTGATGATCACAAATTAAGGTAACTGCAATATTTCCATTCACATGCTTTGTCTTAAACTGGACCTTTCTCTAGGTAGTCCATTCCATAGATTTAACAGTATTGGGTCATTTTTGTTACCGTTTGATACTCCTTTTCTTTCAGGCAATGATTCATCTTGTACTTGCAGGTCAACTGTCCCTAACACGCATGCAGAGAGTAGCTCTCTACTTAGCGTACAGAATTTAGAGGATGGTAGGCCGGGAAAAGGGTTCACTGTAACTTTAAGAACTTCCAGAATTTATCTGTCAGAAAAGAAACTTTATACTCTTTTCAATTTTAGCTTGAAACAATCTGTGGTATTTTAGCATTTGGCGTGGCTGTCTCATGTCACTTATCACATTATAATTATTTCTATAAACACTAAAGTTGTTTCAGGGACCTCTGAGCTCCATAAGGGCATGAGCTATTTTGCTATTCATCGTTTCATGCTTTACAAAACTGGTCCTCAAATTTAATGTGCGGATGAATCACCTGGGGACCTTGTTAGAACGCAGGTTCAGGTCAGTGGTCCTGGGACGGGGCCAAGGCATCGCGATTCTGACCAGTGCACGGCTATGTCGATGCTGCCGGTCTGAAAGCCACGTGAGCTCCAGGAAAATACAGCGCCCTACACAGGCCGTGAAGCACTTCAAGGCATTCCTTTCAATTCCCTTCGAAAGCAATACCTAGTCAGCTTTGCTAACACTGAGTACCTACCATGTGCCAAACACAGCTGATAATTCTCACATCCCTATGAGGTAGGTCCTATTAGTGTCTCCATTTTACAGATAGGAAAATTGGGGCTCTAAGGGGTAAAGCAATTTGTCTGAGTAATTGAGCCCAGGTGTGCTTATTCAAAGGCCTCAGCTGGTGGTCCTATCAACATGTTTCCTCTTAGCATCTCACAGCCACAGTAAAGGATGTTGTCTTGAGTCCACTTTCTCCTTGCTCTCTCGGCAAAAGTCTGTCAACCTTCAGAGCCCGGCAGGACACTCCTTCTTTGACTTTCCTCTACTCTGTAATTTCCGAGTTTCCTCCAGGTACCCCCCAAATTTGCTCATCCTGCTGATGTAGCAACTTGCCCAAAAATATGACAATGATCTGAGTGGGGTCCCTGGTCTTCCTCACCTGTTATCAAAGGCTTCAGAGTAGGGACTTCGTCTCACTCATTGTTGAAACCACAAAACTGACGGCATGGAGCTTTTAAAAGATATACTGCCCAGGCCTCATTCCCAGGGGTTCAAGTTTGCCTGGTCTGGGTTAGAGTCTAGGCATCTACATACGTGGAAAACTCCCTGGGACACCGTAATGCGCTGCCAGTGGGAATCCCTGATGGTGAGCCTCCAAGGACACAGTGAGGGCTTGGAGGGTTACTCTGAGGAACGTGGCTGTCCCTTGGAGGGTTTTGACAAGGTCCCTGGGGTTGAGGCGTTGAGAATAGTCAGCAAAGGAACAAGGGCCGAACCCAAGAGCTAGGCTATCAAGTGAGAAGCCACTGTAATAATCTGGCTAAGAGGGAACAGTGGTCTGGACCCGGGGAGTAGCAATGGAGACGAAGAGAAACCGCTGTGGCTCCAGGTGTAGTTTCCACAGTGGAGTCAATGAGAATTAAAGACAATTGGATGTGAGTTCTGGGAGACAGAAAGGGATTAGGTTTTCAGCCTGTGGAACTAGAAGTCTACGTTTGTTACTTACAAAGAGAATGAAGACTAGAAGAGGCAAGTAACGTGTAAACATCTGACACTAGTGGTTGCAGAAGGGGACCAACCCACCTCGAGGTCGGTGTTATTTAAAATAAAGCCTTCCCTTCAGTAATGAAGTTCTTTTCTTGTCGTCACTCTCCCTCCCGATGCTCTTTCCTAAACCAGGCCCTTCTCTTCCTTAGACAGTGGCCCAGCTCTTCCCAGAGTCCTTCTTCCCCGCCCAGGTTCTTTCCCAAGTTTTTCCTAATGCTTATTGGATACTTTTTCTCCAGGAGGGACATTATTTTTGTGTCTTCCTCTATCCTGAGACCAGCTGCTATTTTTGTCTCCCACGGTAACTACACACTTTGCCCTCAGTCCTATTCTTAAATCACTGCTTACTATGACCCATCTCGGTCTGTTTTCTCGTACTGTGCCCCCCACTAGGAGGACTTCTTGGGTACCCTGGTTGAATCCGCATGCTCTACACGAACTCGCCGGGAAGGTGTCCACATACAATCTGCCTATAGAGTTGAGCCTTTTCAATAAGAAAATATAATCTCTTGGTAAGTAGGCGATGAGAGCTGCAGTGTATCAACAATGATAAGCTCTCATCAAGAAAACACCTGAAAATTATTTTTCTTGGCAGCCAAAGATGTATCTAACTCTACTCCTGG
>PVJD01009673.1:0-60398 GCA_004026545.1 Mormoops blainvillei
ACCTGGAGATGGGGACGCAGGAGAAAGGGAGGGCGGGTCGATGGGGGAGGCTGACAAGTTCACCTGGGGGTCCGCTGAGTTTCAGGTGTCCGTGGGACACAGAGGGCGAGATTTCTAGTAGGCAGCTGGGAATGTGGGTCTGAAGCTTGGACAGACGTCAGGGCTTGTCAAGCATGGAGTCAGACCCGAGGTGCCACGTGTGTGGGGCACGGCCTGGCACAGAGCACATCCTCAGGGAAGTTTGGTACACGAGGCAGGAAGTCATGGGAGTGGACCCGCTCCCCCAGGGAGGCAGGGGTCTCTAATGGTGAGATTTCAGGAAGCTAGCAATAGCCTCTGGGTTAGGGGACATTTGTGGATAAGAGGGGCGCTCATATCCCTGTATTTACCTTGTCCTCAGCATTCCTGAAGCATGGATGCCAGACTGAAGGGTTGAGGACCAAGGGTCGTGGCACCCTCTCCCTCTTCCCTGACTCTGAAGGTCCCCGAGAAGTGGCTTCTTGGAAATCACCAGGAGGTCATGCCAGGTCACCAGTGGAACCGAGAGCATAATTCTCCACAGCCCCCTTGCGTGGGGTCTTCAGGTGAGTTCACAGTCATGGATCCACTCGAGCTCTATCATTTCCTTGTGAAGGCGGATGTGCAGGGCCCATCGCCCCCATTTTACAGATGAAGCAACTGAGGCCCTGAGAGGCTAAGTGACTAGCTGAGAGCCACACAGCTGGTCAGGGAAGGCTGGACTGGAATGCAAGCCTACTTAAAAGAAAAGACAATGTTCTGAACCGAGAGGTGGTTCTGTATTTTAGCTCTATGATAATGAGATGGCATTAGAGTTATATAAATAACGAATAAATATTACGGACTTATTATGTGCAGAATTTTGGGTTATATGTTTAGGCCTCACGACAATCTAGAGGTAGGCAACGGTGCCTCCATCTATTGGCAAGAATATAAAAGGCAGATAACACCGAGTTCTGGCCGTGGTGTGGGAAGAGGGCTCTTGTATATATCGCTGGAAGCGAGAATTGCTGTAAGTGTTAGGGCACAAAATCAGCAGTAGAAATTAAAATTTGAAATACAAACATCCTCTGATTCACAAATCCCTCTTTTGGGAATGAAAGCATCAGAACATAAGGATACATGTACAAAGACATTCATTACAGCACCGTTTGCAGTGATGAGGATGAAACAATGACACATCCATTGAGAGGGAAACAAGGAAAGAAGTCCTGGCTCAGCTGTGCCGTGGGTGGTTCCCCAGGCAGCGAGGGGAGGGACTTACGTCCTCACGTGCTGACCTGGAGGTTGTCCATGATGTATGAAGTGAACAAAGCAAGTCTGACGTAGTGTGAATCCGATTTTTTAAATTAAATAAATAGAATGAAATAAAAAGAAAAAAGCCCATGTATTTTTTTGTGTGTGTTTGTATGGGTCTAGAAATTTATATGAAATTATAGAAAATTATATGAAATCTATGAATTAGATGTACCATCTAATGTGACCTCAGGGAGAAGAAATTGAAGCCAGGGAGGGGGAGAAAACGAACTTTTCAGGTCTTGCTATGTTATGTTATTTAACTAGCGCTGCCTGGGAGAGTCATGGGGGGCTTCACGGAGGTGGTGACATTTGAGTTGAGTTTTGTAGGGTGACTGGGAGTTTGCCAGACAATGCGGTTGGGCAGGGAGGCCAGTTCAGGCTGAGGTGCAGTGATGTGAAAGCTCAGGCGTGTGGAGACAGGGCAGTAGTCTCGAGGGGCTGCCCCCTTGGCCGTTCGCCCTGGGCCTCCACGAAGGGAGAAGGGAGATAAAAAAGAGATAACGTGCGTGCAGCACCTGGGCACGGTGGACCTCGGCTCCTGCTCTGTGAACTGGACTGTCTAGTTTTGGCCACATCTGAATGGGGACTAAAGATCATGTGTGGCAAATGCACGTTAGGTACAAAGTAGGGAGCAGGGGTGAGGATGAGGGTGGCAGGTTATGTGGGCAGGATGTCTCCTTCTTTGTCCCCTTTCTTATTTCTTCCTCCTCTCCTTCAAATCTCCTTTTGTTTTCTCCCCCAATCCTTTCCCTCTAATTCCCTTTGCCCTTCCCTTCTCTCCCTTCTCCTAATTCCCTGCCCCCCACTTCTCTCTCTCAAAATCCCTTTGCCCCCTCCCAGATGCACCTATAGGGAGAGGGGAACTGCTGAATGTTTTACTGTAGGACAGTTGGCCAGTGGGCCGGCTGGACATGCCATGACCCTCCTCAGTCTCTCTTGCACCTCCCTGATCTGGGCAACTCAGGCAAGACCGCAGCTGTGATGCCAGGTCAACTTGGATTCAAATTCTACCTCTTCTACTTACTAGCTGTGTGGCCTCAGTTAAGTGGCTTAATGTCTCTGGGCCACAGCTTCTTCATCTGTCAACTGTGCACAGTGGCTCTTCTCTCACGGGATTGTTGTGAAGATTAAATGAGAAAGCGTTTCTCATTATTTTCAACCTAGCATTGAGTTCACAGATCTAGATGCAAAATATTTTATTTGTTAATCTTCTTCCAGTTCTGTTTTGGAGGCGATTCTGGTGCATGAAGTCTTTGAACCTCCACTGTCTCCTGTTTAGGGGTTTTTCTTCCTTCTTGCCTAATACTGGGACTTGAATTGTGGAAACAGGGTTCCGCTTGCCCTCTCTTCCCCCAAACACAAAGAAACCAGTGAATCAAGGCAGCTGAGCCTGCATGGGAGAGGAGAGCTCCGGGGTGTGGCCAGCTCCCTGGGATGGATAAAGGGGGCAGCTGCAGGTAGCTGGGGGCAGATAGCAGGGAATTTAAAGGTACCCCAGCACCCATCAGAGTCCCTCCCTGGCTCCATGTGTGTGAGGGACCCTGGAGAGGGCCCATTCATGGTAACGGAAAGAGCTGTGAGTTATTAATGGTGTTTGTAGTTGTAAGCTCCACTAATGATTGCAATCACAGATGTTGTAATAGTGTATGTAATGAGGGCTCTAGAAGTGAATTAATAGATCAGTTGTGACTTTGATGACAGTGGGGAATGAGCTGAAGCACACTTCTATGTGAGTAGGCCTGGGCACACAGCCTGGCAGACAGAGGGGACCATGGGGGCAGGAGAGGGCCCGGGGTTAAGAGGCAGTCCTGGAATGGACAGGCCGGGGCATGGATCTCTGCTCAGTGTTTTCAGAGCTATAGCAGCCGGCAGTGTCACATGACCTCTCTGAGCCTCGGTTTTCCCATCTATAAATTGGAGGTGATAATAATCCCAGTCTGTAGTGCCATGAGGATTCAACGAGATAATGCCCCTGAAGCGGGCAGCACCTCTCTGCACCCCTTGCTTCCTTTTCCAGCTGTACGGGCTGCTCTGCTGCTCTGAGGAGTGCCCCCCATGGCCCTGCCGCAGGCCCTTTGCGCCGGCTGTGCCCTCTGCCTGGCACACCCCCCTCCCAGCTATTTTCATGGCGTATCCCTCCTTCTGACAGGTCTCTGCTCAAATGTCACCTCACTGGGGAGGCCTTTACTGGTCCCCTTATCTAAAATAGCACCCCTACACTCTATCCTCTTTGCTTTATTTTTATTCACAGCTCTTGACATTTTATATATGTAGCTTTTATTACCTTATTCTCTGCTTCTTCTTCTAGACTGGAAATGTCACAGGTGCAGGGACTGCTTTTGTTAGTCGTGGATACTCCGGTACCTACAACAGCACCCAGCCCTCAGAAGGCACCCAAGAAATAGTTATCGCACGCGTGAAGGGATAACCCCGGGCAGGTGCAGGGTACTTGCTCAGTAAATGGTGACCTGTTTAAAACTGTGAGCAAACGAATAGGCAGTGATGCAATGAAAAAACTGGTGGGGAAGCTCCTCTCCAGAGGCTCTCCTGTCATAGAAAACTCAGAGCGTCTGGGTTTTTGTTCTCCTTCACTCACTTGTCCCCCTCCCCAGTCATTCAGAGGGCAGAGGCGGATTCAGGTTGGTTGAGGCCCCGGGCGCAGAAGAAAATATTGGCCCCTTAAAAAAAAGAGAGAGACAGGGAAAATAAAAATACACGCCTTCAGAAGTCGGGGCCCAGGGCGCGCGCCTGGTGCGCCCGCCGTTAAATCCGCCTCCGTCAGAGGGAGAACGACAAGGCTGGCGGTGACCTTGTCCGAGGAGTCAGACCTGGGGTGGCAGCATACCAGTGAGGACAAATAATAAGGTTTCTGTGCCCAAGAGCCACGAGAAGAGGTCGTAGGAGTCCTCAAGCTAAATACCTGGATTCCTTTTTCATCTCATGCCACACATAAACTAATTATTAAAATTTTGCAGCACACCAAAAATATGTATTTTTTTGCCAGTCTGATAAAAAAATAGGTATAATTTTGATTGATTTACAAAAAAAAAGAAAAGGTAATTACCTACCCTTTTTGTCCCCAAGTGACTTTTTAAAAAATCAGGTGCCTCTACTTGTATATAAGGGTCTCTGGTACCAAGAATTAACCAATGAGATGCAACCTTATTATGCGACATGACCAATTAGATGAAACTCTATGATATGATATATATTTATGGTTCAAGACAGGCTATTCGCACCAGATGGCTATTGCTGTGCTGGCTGTAGTCATTTTTTAATTGGACAATCTAAAGGAAAAGAGGTCAGTGCCCCTGACTGAATAGTTAGGTATTGCATGTTTTAAAAATCCTTGTGGCGCATCGGTTGGAAATTGCTGGCCTAGAAGGTCTCCAAAGTAGTGTGTGCCCATGAGTGTGTCATGAGGCGTATGTCTGTGATAAATCATTGTGCATGTGCTGGTGCATGCGTGTGTGTGAGTGTGTGTGAACCTGTGTCCTGAGTTTGCTTCCTTGCTTGTATGTGCGGGGTGACAGTTGTATGGGCGGTTGTACATGAGCGTGCTGGGTATCAGCTTGTGAGGAAGGTGTGACCGTGGTGACAGTGTGCGGGTGTAGCATGTGTGCCTTTGTTTGGGGTCGATCTGGGTGTATTTGTGAAGTTCATGGAGATGTGCGTGTGTTTGCACGTAAGTGGGTTTGAAGGTGTTTGGGGTGTATTTTCCAGCTGTGAGAATGTGTGGATGAGAAGGGTGAAGAATGTGCTCACGTGTGTTGGTGGGGGGTTATTGTGTGCACATGTCCGTGACTGAAACTTTTTGTTAGAATCACCAAGGAATTCTGCGGCCCTATGCAGTTTGTCCTTAAAGCATCCCCCTTGAGATTTGTGCTACCAAAGATACCAGTTGTTTCATTTTGCTTGTGCTTGTGTGACGAGGTATCCTGACACAGAACCATGGACAGAGAGGGGGCCTCTTAGGAAGATTTCTGCTGGTTGCTGTCATTTCAGTAGAAATGCAATTATTTCATAAGGCCAGGCCGATCGTGTTGGAAATAGCCAAGGGCAGAGCTGAAGAGAAGGGGATCCCATTTGATACTAATTGGTTTGATGATGATAATTGTTGCATTGCAGACAGTGTGACTATCTCTTAATTTAATATAATCAATAAGGTAACAACAGCTCAATGCAAATGAGATGAGGGGAACGGTGGGGCCATTTGCAAGCCATGTTCCTTAATGCATTTTCCTAGTTAGCTATAGTGGGCTCCCCTACACTGCAGTATGGGAGAAGCCAGAGTCCAAGACGCCACACTTGCTCCAAGCCTTTACCTTCAGAGAGGCTCAGGTTGGGCTTATCCTGCGGCTCCCAGGAACCCCAAAGACTTTCTTAGGATCAGCTGAAATGGAGTCAGGGAACCTCCAGTTCAATAGGCCACTTCTCTCCAGACTCACGACCTTCCCTGCCCAGAGCCCTGTAGCCTGGCTGCCTCTGCCCTCTGACTGGGAGGTGCCCCAGGGCAAGAATTGTGCTTCTCGCATCAGACTGATCACTCCACCACCCAGGACCTGTGTCTCTTTCACTGAATCAGGGCGCCAGATGCCACTGCTGATGTTTCATTCATTTGACCAAAGCCTTGCGAAGGTTCTGGGGGATTCTTTTCCATAAAACCAGGGCCCCCCTCCAGAGCAGAACTATGAGTCCACTCTGGCTCCTTGCTCAGACCCTGTGTATGTGCACACATGACACATGTCTATTGCAGTGTGCCCCAGATTGTGAGCCAGGAATGCAGCCTGCCAGCAGGAGTGTGGCTTAATGCTCTGGAAGAGATTCTGGATCCTGGCTGCCTGGGTTCAATTCTCAGCCCTGCCACCTAACAGCTGTGTGACTTTGGACAAGTTACTTGATCTTTCTGTGCCTTAGCTTCCTCATTCTATAAATGGGGAAAATAATTAAATCTACTCATAGCTCTCTTGGGAGATTTAGATGAGTTAAATGTTTTAAATCCTTTTGATATTTATTAAAATAAAATTAGTCCCTCAGTCCCATTAGCCATATTCAGGTGTTCAATTGTCACACGTGGCTAGTGGCTGAAGTATTGGAATAGAGCAGGCTCACATCATGTCTATGGCATTTCCATCGTCACAGACAGTTCTATTGGCCATTGCCGCTATAAACCTTTGATGCTGAATGAGCTGAGCTCCAAGGAGGCCCCATGCTTCTCCAGATTTCAGTATGGGTACACCTGTGTTTTCTCCAAAGTCTAACTCTGGGCATCGCACGAACTCCTCCTCGCAGGAAAAGCCCAGCCCTGCACCACCTCTTGTCACATCTGCTGCACCTGACGCCCAGGCCTGGCAACCCTGGTGGCTGTTGAACCAGATGGCCTGGGAGTTATTTAATGAGAGACTCTGTGTGCATGTGTGTGTGTGTGTGGTGGGGGGGCATGTGCTGTGATCATCATTTTGGAGCCTTGGGGAAGTAACAAATGGCACCCCTACCCAGTAGTCCTCCAGTGGGGCCACCTCATAAATCAGCGTGAAAGGCTCCCGGTCCCTGCTGCGTCGTCCTGTGGCCCTACAGCTGAGCGACCCAAAGGCTGTGGGGCTGCCTGCCAAGGCTTCACCTCCCGCCATCCCTGCCCTGGCCGAGCCTCGTGGACAAGGTGCTGGCTTGACCGTCAGCAGCCCCAGGCCCCAGCCCTGGCTCTACCAGTGACCAGCCGTCTGATATTGAAGGAATCACCTTTCCTCTCTCGGTCTCGATTTTTCCCCCTGTAAAGTTGGGGGTGGGGGTGAGCAGGAAAATTATACAGGAATGTAATATTTGGGATTTACAATCAGTTCCACCTTCCAATCCAGGGAAAAGACCACAGGACTATGAGTCCAGGGCAATGAGGGTCTGGAATCACCTTTGCATTTTCCTAGTAATCCTTCTGTGCCGTAATGTCTGAGACCCTTTGGCCTAAGGGCACATGCTCACAGGGAGGAAGTGGCTGGGGCACAGGGTACCTGGAGATGGTTGAGTGAGGAGCCTGGGCGTGGGCAGGTGTGGGAGGCTGTGTCTCCTAGGTGACCTTAGGCCAAAGCCAGGTTCTGGACAGTTTGGTAAACTGGGAGTGGGGTCTGGCTCAGCATAAAAGCACAGTGTGGAGATCTGATCTGAGGGGCAGGTGGGATCCATGCCTTCTGTGGAGGCGGGATTGCTCCTCTGGGTTCCTGGAAAAAAGACCTGGCCCTGATGGAAGGGGCTGTAGTAACTAGGCCACAGAGACACGGTTAGAATAGTGGTTGAATGCACAGGTTTGGTTTTTATTTTTTTAATCATTTAAAATTTTAAAAAATTTTATTTTTCAATTACAGGTTGCATTCAGCATCATTTTGTGTTTGTTTCAGGTGTACAGCATAGTGGTTAGACAGTCATATACTTTACAAAACGTTCACCTGATATTTCAAGCACCCACCTGGCCCCACACATAGTTAGACAATAGCATTGACTATATCCCCTGGGCTGTGCTTTAAGTCTTCATGGCTGCTTTGCAACTACCATTTTGTACTTTTTACTCCTTTCTCCCTTTTCACCCATCCCCCTCAGCCCCCTCCCTCTGACACCCATCAGTCTGTCCTCTGTGTCTAAAAATCTGTTTCTGTTTTGTTTGTTCCTTTGTTTTGTTCTTTAGATTCCACGTATAAGTGAAATCAAAAGGTATTTGTCTTTCTCTGTCTGGTTTACTTCCCTTAACATAATACCCTCCGGGTCCACCCATGCTGTCACAAATGGTAAGATAAAATGCACAGCTTTTGGAACCACACAGAAATAGGCTCAAATCCTGTTTTGGTGACACCTAAGCCACATGACCTTGGGCAAGTAATTTAACCTCATCTGTAGAATGGTGACACTGCTGTCTGCCTCACAGGATTCAATAAAGAACGTGTGTGAAAGCCGCTGGCACGGAGGAATACTTTATGTTCTCCGGCACTAACTGGGGCAATATGCAGGCCTGGGTAGGATTTGGACGGTAACAGTAGCTGCCCCGTGCACCGCGCTCTGTAACTTGCTGAGCATTTTCATGTCCATTATCTCATGACGGCCTTGTGGCAACCCTGGTGGGACAACTGAGGTTCAGAGAAGCTCAGTGACTTGCTCAAGGTCCTTTGCTTGGACATAGGAAAGGGAAGGGGTAGACGCCTGACCTAATTAGGCTCCACTGGTCCGCAATTGGCCACCCGATGGCTGCTGGTGACAGGGCTTTTTGAAATTCCTGAAAGAGTGAATTTGTGGGGCCAAGTGGGGTGGAGTGGAGCCATTGGGAAACTTCTGGGGAATTTCAGCTTGGGCTGGCTGGGCCCCTGCTTCACCAGATGGTGGGTGGGTTTGGGTTTGTGTTGTGAGGGAAGCTTGGCTCTGTTGTCCGTTTAGGGGGGACTGGCAGGGACTCAGGGAGGGCTGGGTCTGTTCTGCCTCTCTGACCTTGTGGCCTGGCCTTCTGGGTGGAGACTGAAGCTGCCATGTTGGGAAAGGCTTGGGTAAACAGACCACACACTTAGGCATCAGTTAACCTAAGTCACCGCATGGTTCTGGGCAGGCAGCCGGCAGCCGCGTCAGCACAGGGCAGCGCGGGCATGAATTTGGGCAGGCTGGAGGCAGGGCTGGGCGGGCAGTCATCTACCTCTGCAGTTGGCTAAGGTCACTCAGGACACGGAGTGGGCGACAGCGTCCGGCAGAAGCCACCAGGACCAGGGCAGCTCTATGGGTTTCCTGGTGTGGGACCCCCGCTGTGGACATTTATCTCCAGACTCACTTAGCCACTCACAGCTGTCCGGTTAAAGAGCTTTTTGCAAACTCTCTTCTTAGCTTGAACCCTGAGAAGCCCCTCCAACAGCTCTCAAGCTCTTTTTTAAGTGGGGTGCCCATGACTTTGACCTGCCTGGGGAGATTCTCTGAAGGGGTCACATCCTTCAAGGGTCTGTTGTACTGGTGGGTGATCCTTGTCAAGCTCTGGGTCCTTTGTATAGCCCAAGGCCTGAGCCCAGCCAGGGACTCAGTCCTTACATGGGTGGCCACCGAAGTTTGCCCAGAGTGGGAGGGACTCCCTGTTTCCCAACCAGTCATGCTGCCCATCCCCTTAAGTCTCCGATGCCCTGCACCAACACCTTTGCAGCTCCTCTTTTTTTCTCTCCTTTCGCTTGTGACTGCCTGAGTGAATCAGGACTGAAGATCAGAAGTCACAAGTTGAGAAGCTTCTTCCACTAATGAGCTCTCTGAGGACTGCAGACAGGCCCTTCCTTTGCCCCGCCCTGCTCACTTATTTATAACAAGTTGCAGCAGGAAGAAAGAAGGACCGATCTGCTCACAACAATGAGTCAACAATTGGAGGGAGGGAGAGCCGAAGGGAATGACACAGTTAAGAGAATTTGCACTGGTCAAATCGAGAAGTATTAAACTTTATGTGTTTATATGTTTTCTCAGTATAGCATCATCTGGTCCAAGCCCTTCCTGTTGCAGATGAGATGTCTGAGGCTCCCAGGGGTCAAGTAACTTCCTAAATTTGCATGGCCAGTAATGACCAAACTAAGAACTAACATCTGGCTCTTTTGATTCTCAACCCAGCATCATTTCTACTATGGAGCTTCTTGAGAATGCATTTATTTTGAAAACCGAAGTGAGGTCTCTGGTTCAATTGACAGCGTGGCGTTTTTCTGTCTGTCAACACTGATAAATTTAGAAGAAATGGACTTATTTAGGCACATCTGGGACTAACAAAAAGATCAAGATTGCCGCTGTGACGATGTCTTCACTCTGCCACTCTGAAACAAAATGGCAATTGACATGAACGTTTTCGAGGAGACATGTTGTCTTTAATTTGTAATGGATTTCAACATAATTTGGGCTGCGGGTAGAAGTTACTTCGGTTATACCTCGATTGAATGGGACCCAGCTTTCAGAGTCGTTCCTTACACTAGGTGCATTGCTTGTTTCACCACTGACAAGGCAAGCAGAGCAGGTGGCCAAGGCAGTCTGTATTTTGAGTGTTTGTTCCATTAATGTTATTTACGATGGTGGGTAGAGAGGCATCGGGTGCTTAGTGTTTTGGTGGGACGTGGGCCAGAAGAAGCGGAGCATGGGGCAATCAATTTGAAGCCTGGTATCCTGAGGCCCTTCCAACTCCCTTTCCCATTCATTTAGCCACTTTTTTTTCACCGTTGAACCCAGAAGGCCTGGAGATGCCCAAACGACCCAGGCCTGAGGACTCCACTGGGGCAGTTTGAAAATGATCCAGGTCCAATTTCCTTTTTTTTTTTTTTAAAGTATATTTTATTGATTATGCTATTACAGTTGTCCCATTTTTTTCTCCCCTTTATCCCCCCTGCCCTGCACTGCCCCTCCCTACATCTTTCCCCGCCCCCTTCGTTCATGTCCCTGGGTTGTATATGTGAGTCCTTTGGCTTCTCCATTTCCTATACTATTATTAACCTCCCCCCATCTATTCTGTATGTACCAATTATGCTTCTTATTTCCTGTACCTTTTCCTCCATCCTCCCCCCTCAGCCTCTCTGCCGATAACCCTCCATGTGATCTCCATTTCTGTGATTCTGTTCCTTTTCTAGTTGTTTGGTTAGTTTGTTTTTGTTTTTTAGGTTCAGTTGTTGATAGTTGTGTTTGTTGTCATTTTACTGTTCCTAGTTTTGATCTTCTTTTTCTTAGATAAGTCCCTTTAACATTTCATGTAAGAAGGGCTTAGTGGTGATGAACTCCTTTAACTTTACCTTGTCTGGGAAGCACTTATCTGCCCTTCCATTCTAAATGACAAAAAAAGCTTTGCGTGATAGAGTAATCTTGGATGTAGGTCCTTGCCTTTCATGACTTTGAATATTTCTTTCCAGCCCCTTCTTGCCTATAAGGTTTCTTTTGAGAAATCAGCTGATAGTCTTATGCGAGCTCAAACTCGTTTGTAGGTAACTCCCTCCTCTTCTCTTGCTGCATTGAAGATTCCTTATCTTTTATCTCGGGTGATTTAATTATGATGTGCCTTGATGTGTGCTTCCTTGGGTCCAGCTTCTTTGGGACTCTGAGCTTCCTGGACTTCCTGGAGGTCTGTTTCCTTTGTCAGATTGGGGGACTTTTCCTTCATTATTTTTTAAAATAAGTTTTCAACGTCTTGCTCTTCCTCTTCTCCTTGTGGCATCCCTACAGTTCAGATCTTGGAACGTTTAGAGTTGTTCCAGAGGTTCCTAAGCCTCTCCTCATTTCCTTGAATTCTTGTTTCTTCATTCTGTACTGGTTGAATGTACTATTTCTTCCTTCTGTTTCAAATCGTTGATTTGAGTCTCAGTTTCCTTCTCTTCACTGTTGGTTCCCTGTGTATTTTTCTTTATTTCACTTTGCATAGCCTTCACTTCCACTATTTTGCAACTGTACTCAATCATTTCTGTGAGCCTCCTGATTACCAGTGTTTTGAACTCTGCATCTGATAGGTTGGCTGTCTCCTTGTTGCTTTGTTCTTTTTCTGGAATTTTGATCTGTTCTTTCATTTGGGCCATATTTCTTTGTTTTGGTGCACCAGTCTACGTGAATGTTTCTCCTTTAACTCCTTGATTGTCAGGCTTCCATACAGTTTGATTTTTTGGCAGTTCTGATTGTTTTTTGTTTTTAAATTGGTCGTTGTCCCTCTTTTGGTTGTGGGAGGAAGTGAAGCATGTCTATCTACATCTCCATCTTGACTGGGAGTCTGGAGTTTTTAGGGAAGTGAAACTATTCTGTGCAGATGCCACTGTCTTCTCAGATTGCCACCATCTGAATGAAGTGCCCATAAAGATTTAATCCCTGTCTCTGATTATTGGTTCTGGTGGTGACAGGCAGCGGGAACATCAGCTTTTCTGGTTTCATTGCTAAGAAAGTCAGGAAGAGCTGATTTCCTTTTCTATATAATCAGTCCCAAAGGCCAAAGAGTAAACTTCTTCCAAGGGCCGTGGGGGCTGCCTCTGGGGGTCACTGTGGCAGACTCAGTGCATGTTGTTGTCACGGGGGTTTGGGAGGGAGCAGCAGGAGCTCAAGCTCAGTAGTCCGAGCGTGAATTTTGGACCACTTGGGGAGAGGGCACCCTGAAGATGGTTTCTTCTCATGCTATTTCCCTGCATCTAAGGGAAGAATTGACTTTTCTCAAAAATATTTAGCTGATTGAAATCTTCCTGGCTCCAGGCTCCCTTTCTGGACACTCCCATGTAGATGCATGCCCACAGTCATGTCTAAAAACCCACTTCATCTCCTTGTTGCTTTCATCCCTGTGTTCCAGAAAACCACTTATCCAGCTCTGGTCAGCCCTCGTGATGGATTCTTCTACACCAGGGCGAGCCACCAGCATCTTAAGATACGGAAGCCACTACTTCCCACTTTTTACATTCTCTCCATTGCTACCCTCTGCATTCCTTTGCCTTATACCGAGGTACTCCCTATCTGTTTAGCTTTTTAAAAGTTTTCAACCTAGTGCTTATTATGTGTTAGGTATTATTGTAAGTACTGGGATGTATTAACTCATTTAACCTGAGTAACTCGTTAGGGTAGGGACTGTTATTATCCCTGTTTTACGCAGGAGGAAACCGAGGCACAGAGAGGTGAAATATTTTTCCCAATCCGCCAAACAAGCACCAGAGCTGAGATTCAGGCTTGGAACTCTAACTCCAGAATCCGTTCTCTGAGCTGATACACCTCAGTGCCTTCCAAATGCCAAACTGGTGAGGCTTTTTGTTTAGGTTATTTTTCCCCTCAAGATTCTACATCTCAGATGGCCCTGCTTGGCCCACCCGTCCATCCATCCATCCACCCACCTTTTCATTCAATACATTTTTAAAAAATATATCTACCGTGGGCTCAGCATTCTGCTAGGTGACAATGGGAACAAAACCAGACTCAGCCCTTGCCATCCTAGGGCTGGCAACCTTGTGGAACAGATAGTGAGATAACCCATTAACACACCAGCTAATGTATATTTACAAGTAGACATGGGTGCTCTACAGCAAAGGGACATAGCTCCATGTATCACAGGCCATGAGCCAGGGCTGCCGCCCCACATTCCTGCATCCCAGACCTTTGGCCCCCATAAGATAGAATTCCCTAAGCCTAATAGTTTTCAGGGGCTCCACCATCCAAGTTCCCAACATAATGGCCAAAGCACCTTTCTTTCTTATTTTTCTCATTTTATTTTTTAGGTTTAATTTGTTTATTGTTGTTCAATTACTGTTGTCCACCCCGCCCTCCCCAGTACTCTTCCAAAAGCATCTTTCTGACCTGCCACAGTTTCCCGTTTGGGGAGGGGGGCACAGTGTCTTTCAAGTGTGGCCAATTCTAGCTGGAATTTTTTCTTTTCTTTTTCTTTTTCTTTTTTTGTCTTTTCTGGCCCTGCAAACTCTCCTGGTTATTTGACTATAGATGGCATAATTTTCCTCCATCTTGAGCAGCAGTTGAAACCTTTTGTGAAGGTACTGATCTGTTTGAGAGACTGACAAAAACTAAGGGCGTACTTTGGAAAAAAATGCCTCCCCTGATTTCTAAGCTACATACTTTTTAAGGCTAATTGGAAGATACTTTTTAAGGCTAAGTGACTAACCGAGTAGACAAGTGATACCCCTAGAAGTTCACTCCCTCCTGAGACACAGATGCTTCGTCCCCCTCGCCCCAGCAGAGTTCACTTGTATTTCATTACTCTCCTTCATCTTGAGCAGTGATTGAAGCCTTTGTTGGTCACGCATATCTCTGAGAGATTGGCAAAAACCAAAGGCCTTCTCTAGGGAAAAATGCACATACTTAGAATAATTTGCACATGATTTCAAGGGGTTTGCACTCTTCCTGTAGTTCATCCATGGGTTCCAGGTGAAGAATTTCTAACCTGAAAGATGCCCTTTCTTTGTTTTTATGGCTTGTACTGCCTCCTGACATGACCTCTACACACTTGGGCATAATTAATGCTCTTGTATGTGGTCAGTGTCTGGGATTCCACTGACTTCCCAGGAGGGGTCTCTAAGATACCACTCAGGACATCAGGGACCAACCCCAGAGACGAAGATGCTGCCCGACACTCCTCTAGATGCCACTAGCTGGAGGTGCAAAGAACACAGGTTGCCAGCCTCATGGCTCCCACAGTGACTGCTCACTGCCATGTGCGCCACTGCTATTTGTTAACGGGCTGCTCGAGAGAGGCACCCAAGACTCATCTCAATCATTCTTGGCAGGGAATCTAAGTACGTAGGGCAGGGAAAACAAGGATGAGCCATGTACTACCCCTCCCGACCCAGTGCCCATAACAGACGTTGCTAATCAATCAGAGCTTCCTTTCCCATTTGTCCCAGATATGGTCTTATAATCCTTTTCAAACAGTAATTTAGGTAGACACCACCAATCCATCAGAGCTGGCATGTAGGATGAAATATATTTGCCATCCTGGATGCAGCAGAATGAGGACTGGGCACTTTGGCTCTAGGCCCACCTCTTGCTCGTCTAGGGTCTCAGATCCCACAGGCCAGCTGGCCTAGAGCTCTAAACCTCTGTGGGTCTCGGGGAATCCTCTATTATCTCGTTGGCCAAGCTGTACCCTGAGGGTGACCCTCGGTATCCCCTGTATGAATTCACTCATTCCTCAGCAACGGTATCTTCAACACTTTTTGTTCTCCCAGCCTCACTTTAGGGAACCCAAGTCAGACCCATCATTACATCTAGCCTAGAAGTGACAAGAATGTCCCCATGCTCAATTCAGGTCATCTATGCACCATACTTTCTCAAGCATACAGGGCATCGTATCGTTCTGTTCTTTAAAATAGGAAATCGACTTTTTTTTTTTGTTTTTGTTTTTGTTTTTTACCATGGCATATATAGCCATTTACAGCCTGGCTCCAACTTTCCCCCCACAGTTTCACATCTTTCCCTGTGCACGAACAAGTTCTTACTATACAGCATTCCCTTGTATTCTGGGCTTTCACAATCCCCCAGCCCTTTCCTCTGCCTGGTGAACTCCTACTCTTCTCAGATGCTCTCTGCTCTGGGGGGCCTTCTCTGCCCCGTGCTGGGTTTGTGATTCTGTTGCCCTGTGCCTGCTGAGCTGCACCTACCTTTAACCTGGTATCTTTGACTGTTTAGTTGTTGCCTGTTTATTTGTGGGACTGTGTCTATGCACCCCTGTATCGTAGCACCCAGCCCAAGACAAGGCCCAGGGCAGGGGTCTTGTTGACATGCACTGCATGTAACTTGCAGGGGTGGAGACACTCAGCCTTCTCTTCCTGTCCCCCAAGGCAGCATTCGCTCTCTCATGCTGTCTTGCCAAGCAAAAGTGGTCTTTGTCTTTTAAATGATGGCTTTTCCTCCTCCTCTCAGAAAGGGTACCTCATTGTAATTCACCAGGAATGGGCAGTTTCTAACATGAGTCTCTTGGCTGGCCAGAGACACAACTGCCAATACCTGGCATTCCTGGAGGCGGAAGGGCTTTTTATTCACGGACGGCAAGCATACCTTCTACAGCTCTTAGGTCTCCGCGGGAAAACAGCTCTTCCCTTTCCCCTTCGGTCCCTCCCAGGGCCCTCAGGCTTCCCTTTCTTGGTCTGTGAGGCTGGGGAAGTGAGGGGACAGGGAGCCCCCGGCGATGGTGGAAATAGGGCTATGTGAGAGGCCTGCTTAAAGTAGTTTGGGGAAGAGCTGGCTGGGTGGGAGGGGGCTGGAGACTTCAACTTCGAACTTGGTTAGTGCAGGAGATTCACATCTGTATGATTTGCTACACGTGGACGATGGGCACCTCACTGAACCCAAGGTGGTTCACGGGCTCCTGGAAAGCTCGTGCCCTTGGAGATAACCATAAAAATAACATCGCTAAGAAAAATATATCACCACGTAGCCCTGACTATGCTAAGCACGGCTCCCGATGTTTTTCATATATTAACCTCTGCAGGCTCTTAGCACAACCCTTGGTGGTAGGCTGGATTATTGTGCCCATTATTTAGATGAAAATACAGAGGCCACAGAGAGATTACCTCATGCTAACTGTTGTATGGGTAAATGGGGAAACTGAGGCTGACCCAGATACCACTGGAAGAGGTCATGGGTGAGACTATATTAGAGGTATAAGAAGAAGAGGAGAGATAGAAATCCCAGGGACATTCTGGCTATATCACGGAGAGAATTATTTTACTTCTCTAACCCTATCCTTTCTTATCTAAGCAGTAGGGTAATTATGTCTTCTTAGAAGATTCAACCTAAAGAGTGAATGAACTCCTGTAAGTAAAATGGCTAGCACATTATAGATAATCAATAAACAGTAGCTTGTCATTATTAACTACCTAATTGCTCTCTCCTTTGTGTTCTTTCTGTTCCATGCGCTTCCCTTCCAGAACTGCCTTCTTGGACTATTTTAATTATCTTATCACATCTCCTATGTTGGTCTGCTGTACTCTAAGCCCCTCAAGCGCAACGGCCAGCCCTCGCCCCGCTCCGGGCACTCTAGCTGGAAGATGCGAGGGCCCATGTGAGGAACCCGAGGCTTTGAGAGAAGCTCTTCGCCCAAGTCCACAGGCTCGTAAGGGGAAGAGTCCAGGTCTCTCCCCAGGATGCCCTGCAGACTATTTTCTGGTCTGCGGCCGGTGAGATGGGCTTGTGCCTGGACGGGAGGCTGCAGGTCTCTTGTGCCTCCAGGAAGGCGGGGGCCCACAGCAGATGGACAAGATGGCTTGGTGAGTGACTGGGCGTGAGAGTGAGTGAGGAGGGGTTGAATTTGACTCCCGGGTTGCCTTGGATCACAAGAGGGATAAAAGAGTTTGTGGATAGGAGGGGAGGGTCATACATTAGACTTTGGAAATGCCCAGGAGAAGGGGTTTGGAGCACGTGAGGGCCTCTCTCATTTGCCTCTCAGTGCGTGTGGGCAGGGCACTGACGTGTGTCACAAACTATGATTCTGTGATGTGATTGGGTAGTCAGTTGTCAAAAGTTGTGATTGAGTACAGAGTTGGACTATAGGACTTGAATGTTGGCTCTACTCTAGCTTGCTAGATGTATGACTCTGGGAATATCACTTAACCTCTGAATCTCATTTTCTGTAAAAGGGGTGATTAAAAATGACTCCTAGTATGTTGTTGTGAAGGTCACATGAGATAAAACAGGTCAGTGATGTCCTGGCTGGTGTGGCTCAGTGGATTGAGTACCGGCCTGAGAACCAAAGGGCCACCAATTTGATTCCCAGTCAGGGCACGTACCTGGGTTGCGGGCCAATTCCCCGGTGGGGGGGCGCACGAGAGGCAACCACACATTGATGTTTCTCCCCTTCTCTTTCTCCCTCCCTTCTCTCTCTAAAAATAAATAAATAAAATCTTTAAAAAAAAGGCCAGTGATGAAATATAGTAAGGGCTCAATAAATAATGACCAACATTATTAGCTGCTCCTGCTGTCAGAATGCTGACCCCCACCCTTGTTTTGTTACCCTCGGCACCCTCCTACCCTCCTATATCACCTTTATCACCTTTCCCACATCACCTGCACTGTACATAGGGGTGGTGCAAATGTAGGTTTACAGATTGTGAGTATGCACAACATAGCTTATTTTTCTATTATTATTTATGAATTATTGTATTTTTTTCCATACGAACAACTGTAAACTCACTTTTGCCCCACGTTGTATATGCCCAGCTATTCATCATAGGTGCTCCAACCTCTCTGTCTTTTAGAGACCTTTGTCCCTTAGACATCCCCTCTAGTCCTTTTGAGCAGAGAGTTGTGAGTTATTGTTTTCCTCCAATGAGCTGTCACTTGAATTTTAACTGTATCCCAACAATGCCTTGACCCATAGGTGTAACTGATGGTGGGAGTGTTTGACAGCAATTTTGGGGGCAGAGAGATCTTTCTGGTGCTGGTCAGACCAGTGCATTCAGAAGATGTCTTCTATGTCTTCATGTGTGGACATCTGTAATGAGTATAAAGCTCAGACTGAGATAGAATCTGGAATTTCGCACTTGAGATTAAGTGGGGGGCAGGATACTTAATGCTCTTTTGGTCGGGAGGTCTTTTGGTAAAGTCTGAAGCCCTGTAATTATTTTATTTCTCCCTTTCTCCTGCCCTAGTGTCCAGGAAGGCATGGAGGTAGTGGACAATTGCCTGACATTTAACACATGCTCAATAAATATGAAAGGGAGGAAGGAGAAAGCCATTTCTTGAGAATCAGGAAGCCCAAGTTCAACTCTTGCCCCTACCATTCCCCTTCTCTGAGCCTCAGTTGCCTATAATGTGGGGATGGATAATAATATCTGACTACTTTAGCAGACCAAACATTTAGACCAATATGTTTACTTGGTTGACATAGAAATTGAAACCCAGACTACAGAAAGAGCTTGCCTAGAGTTGTGAAGCCAGAATTTGGTTGCAAAACAGGGTCATGTGGTAGTGCTTAGTCAAGTGTTGCAAGAGGGTAAGGGATGATAAGGAAATATGATGTTCTCACCTGATTATTTACTTAGGCTTTCAGACTCATGAAGGGGAAGGAGAATCTCCTTCTGTTGAATCATTTACTGTTTGCTGAACTTTCAAAGCCAGCAGGGGTTCCTGGAGGGGCCTGTAAGACCCATAGACCTCAACAGTGTGTATGTGTCTTGGGTCACAAGCCCTAGTCACACTAGAGGCAGGCTACCTTTGAAGCTCTTCCCAGAGACTCTCTGCAAATTTTTAGGTCTCAACTCAGCTGCAAAATGAATGAACTGTTCATCTCACCAGCTCAGAGAACATTTGGCCCAAACTTCCCACTCAGTTTTATGGGGCCAATACATCTGCAGAATCACTTACCCATCACTCTGCAGATGGAATGCATTACTTCAGAAAACTTTCGTTTTCCCTTTTCCCCCAAAACTTTATTCCCTTGTGGAAATGGTTTATCAATGTCTTTAAAATACCACTCAGATCTTCTTGGCAACGCCAGATAACATAAAAGACGGGCAGTGTGAATGCAAATGAATTGGAGGGCATTAAAAAACCCTCTTGCTTTGGCAGCTGAAGTGGAGAAGGGCCAGATGATGGATAGCGCATGGCTTTCTGCTGAGCGATTTTGCTCTTTTTACAGCTGCCAATGGCTGATGTATTTCATCTTTTGTTTCCTTTACTGCTGCTTAAGCAACCACCCTCAGGCTGGGGGTATGTCCCCGGGCACCCACTTCATCTCACCCCCAGGGGACAGCTCCATCAGCTGTTTTGCACTTGCTGCCTGATTCAGGGAAGGCACCGGAAGGCCCAGCTGCATGGAGCCCTGAGGGAGCGCCCCTCCCATCATTGCTGAGCTCAGGAGCAGAGACTACTGAAGAGGAAAAAATCCTCTGTGCTCTCCTGAGGAAACACCCCCCCCCACCTTATATTCCGCTTGTGTTTATTGAGGCACACAGTAAGGATACCAAGAAGTGATGGGCACAGCTCTGCCCTCAGTGATCTTACCATCGCTTGGGGAGGAAACACACCTCTGGTGTTACACACGGACACGCACATAGCAGAACCTTCCCACAGACCCTTACACTTATCTACGTGTACAAGGACAGATGCTAACATTCACCTATACACCAGTACACACTCACATGGAAACAGTCACCCGCACAAATGCTAGTGGGCACACCAGAGCATGCCCAGAAACACACAGACTACCAAACCCCACCAACTCCCAGACCCATGTACATTTCATACACAGACACTCATAAACAAGATATGTGCTCCTCTGCACCCACACGAGGAAGTTAAACAATATAGCAAAGCTATGTGTGAGCCGAAGCCAGAATGAGAGGGGAGATGAGAAAGAATTCAGGGATGTTACCGTGGAAATGCCGATGTAGGAAATTTGCCTTCTAGGCTAAGTTTGGTCTCTTATTAGCTGTGTGACCTTGCTCAAGTTTCTTAATGTCTCTGAGCTTCCGCTTCCTTATTTGAAGATCAGGCTTTTCTGAATACAAGAGCCTATCATTTTGTGAAATCAAGTTCAGAAGTCAACGTGGGCTGACGTAATAGTAGTAATTGTAGTCGTGATAGTAATAACTAATCTATGTCGAGCACTTACTCTGTGCTATGTGTTAAGCACTGGATATACATCATCTCTTTTAATCCCCACAACAATCCTAAAAGATGAGTATAATTATTAGCTATTTTATAGGTGAGAAACCCAAGGCTCAGAGAGGTGCAGTTTCAAGCCCAGGGTCACACAGCAAATAATGATGGAAACTATATTTGAACTCAGACAGGTTGGCTCCAGAGCCTGCACTTTCATCTACGCTGACCGTGTGCTGAGTCTGAATTGTGCTGGGCACTGGAGACCAGGAGATGAAGGACACACGCTTCCTGCCCTTGAGAGGCCCACAGTCCAGTGGAGAGGCAGCCCTGTACTGAACCATTGGAATGAGGTGTATCATTCGGTGCTGGAGCGCTTGGGCTCCTGGAGACCCACCTCTGCGTGCTTGCTACAGCTCTTGCCTGTGAGTCTTATGGGTCAGGGCAGGCCGGCCTGGTTCTGGGAGGTGCTGTGGGATGGGGTTTCTCTGGATCCGGTATGTCTGGATAATGGACTTCATGTCAGGCTCGAGAAACCAAGAGCTCTTCCGGAGTATGTTGTACGTGTCTTTGTGTGTTGGGTGAGGACGTGCTTTGATGTCCCCTGCCCTGGCTGGGGGCCGTGTCTGGGCTGACCGGGGGCCTCCATGGTTCACTGTGGTGGCTTTGGACAAATTAAGGAAAGAGCTTTGCTCCAGAGGATTGCAGCCCTGTGCCAGGGTGGGGCCCAGGCGTGGCGACGGAGCGTGAGCTGGCCTTGGTTGGTCGGCTCCTTGTTCTGAGCGCTGAAAGGTTGCCAGTCTGATTCTGGGTCAGGGCACGTGCTTAGGCTGCAGGTTTAACCCCTGGTTTGGGTTCATCCAGGAGGCAACCGATCGATGTTACTCTCTCTTGTCGATGTTTCTCTCCCTCCCTTTCTCTCCCTTCTTCCTCTCTCTCTAAAATCAGTGGAAACATGTCCTCAGGTGAGGATTAAAAAAAAAATGAAATAAAATAAGGTCTGGCTTTCGGTCCCTACTCACCCTTACACGCGGTGACCCTGGTAGGGCCAGAGGGAGGGAGGATGGCATGGAGTGGGGTGGTCAGAGGCTCTCACAGGGCTCTTCTTTGCAGGGGGGGAAGGAAGGTTGTAGGACCTTCTGTTAGTCTCTCAGGAGAGGAGCCCCCCTCACTCTGGGGTGGCGGGGAGACGTGAAGGGAGGGCCCGAGGGACAGGACTGCAAACCATAATACAGCTGCAATAACAGTCGCGGCTGTCAAGCTCGAACACACGGTGGCGGGTGGCAGGGTGGGGATTGCACGCAGGTCTGATTCTAAAGGTTAGACGCTCACCCATCACACCGTACTCTGTCCTCAAACCTGCCTCGAGTGCCTTCTGTGTGCTTGTGGGTTGGGTGGGGCTGTAGCACAGGGGAAGTCAGGGGACCCTGAGACAGTTGCCGACATAGGAAACATGCAGCAAACACGCGTGTGCATGTGTGGAGCGAGGGGAAGGACTCTTACTCGATGGCACCTTGTAGAGACAAACTGCTTCTGCGAAAGGTTGGCCTGATGTTCAGCCTTGCCTCCCTTGTGCTCGGCTTCCCTTCATCTAGCTCAGGGCCGTGCGCTCCAGGGAGGCGGAGCCACTGTCCCCAGGGCTGCAGGCAGGGCAGGCTTTCGGTAATGTTTACAAAGTAAGTCCTTCCCCAGCTGCGGACCTCCCGCCCTGGGCTCTGTAGTCCCCTCAGCCTGCCCCCTTGTCTTTCTTCTTCTCCCTTAGGCATCCTTTTTCTTCTCAAGGGGGCTGGTCTAGGTCACCTCTGACGTCCTTCTGGGTCCCTTTCTCCCTTTCCCCCCGTGGAGAGCCCTGGCTCTCTGAAGGCCCAGGTTCTTCTTGGCCGTGTTATGGGCCATCCTGGGGGGACTCAGGAGCGGGGACCTGCCTCTCTTCCCTGAGCCACATGGGTGGAACTGCTCCATCCATGCTGGTGCTGGGGGCGGGGTGGGGGGCTCATGGAAGGAAGCCACGGCTGTGACTGGGCTCCTGTCCTGGTCTCAGGCAGAGCAGCAGGGTGCTTGCTGGCTGGGAGTGCCCCTGGGGACCAGTCGAGTCCTGCCGCGCACTGACGTGTTTGGGACAAAGCCTGCTCTCTGAGCGGTCATTACCACCTCCGTCTCTCGGGGGTTCTCTCTGCCCTCGTTCTCCTTGACCCCCTCTGAAGCTGGGGAGAGCTGGTGGTTCCCCCTCCTCAGGTTCTGTCCCTCTCCCCCAGGTCCCTCCCCGATGATGATGTGGGCCTGCCCTATTGCCAGCTGTCCCCACGCGTCCTCACTTGCCTGTCCCAACATCCTTCTTGCCTCGCGGTCTCTTTCCTGCTGCCCACCCGCAGCCTGCCGGCCACTGCTCAGTCTCCTCCAATGCAGACTCCCTGTCGCCACCAGGCTGCCTGCTTTTTGAAAAATTTATTGAAGTGGGATTCACGCAACATAAAACAAACCACTTAAAGCAAACCATTCAGTGGCATTTAGTACTTTCACAATGTCGTGCAACTACCACTTTATCTAGTTGCAAAACATTTCCATCACCCCAGAAGAAAGTCTCGCACCTATTAAATAGTTGGTCCCCATTCTCCCCTTCTCCCAGTCCCTAGAGACCAACAGTCTGTGCTCTGTCCCTGTGGATTTACCCCTTCTGTATATTCATGTAAATGGAGCCATAAGGAGATGACCTTTTGTATCTGGTTTCTTTCATTTAGCACGATGTTTTCAAGGTTTTTCCATGTTGTAGCAGGTAGCAGTACTTCATTCCCTTTTACGGGCGAATATACTCCATTGTGTGTAAATTCATCCATTGTTGGACGTTGGGGTTGTTTCCACCTTTTAGCTGTTGAGAATAGCGCTGCTCTTCATGTGTAAGTGCTTGTCCGAGTATCTGCTTTCAACCTTTTCGGGTATGTGCCGGGAGGGGAATTGCCGAGTCATGTGCTAAGTCTGTGTTTAACTATTGGAGGAACTGCCAAGCTGGCTTCCACTTTGCACCCCCACTAGCATGTACGTGTGCCCTTTTTCTTTTTTTGTGTAGAGCTAACTTGCCAACCCCTTCCAAAACCCACCTGGAGTTCCTCATTACCGCCTATTGTGGTTTTCAAAAGCCTGCCTCAAGCACTGGAAACTGAACAAGTAAAACTGACCAAAGAGTAAAGGACCAGCTCGGGGTGATGCGGGGATGAGGGTTCTCAGCCCCACTGTCCAGCATCTTCTCACTCCGCACTCCCACCTCAGACCGTCTGACAGCTGCTGGTATAGTGCAAGTCCCCATGTTATATGGGAGGCGCTTGAATTAGGGGCAGAGCCGGGACGGGAACCAAAATCTTCTGGCTCCCTAAAAAGTGCTTTTTTTTTTATAAGGAAAAAAATTACAAGTGATATTTGCTTGCAATAATAAATGCAAACACTAAAGGAATACAAAGTAAAAAGTGAAAGTTTCCTCATCCCTATCTCCCAGGGAAAAATAAGAAATCAGTATCAAAAGTTTAACGTGTGGCTTTCTAGAGTTTTTTTCTGCATGTCCCTGCACACACACACACACACACACACACACACACGTTCATACACATCTCTCCACCTATACATGTATACCCGCTTGAGTTCTTTGGTTGTTTATTTGTTTTTGCAAAAATAGTTTTGTACTAGACTTACTGTTCTGTGATTTGCTTTTTTTGTTTTGGTAGTTCTTGAAGCCTAGGAGAACCAAGCACTTGCCCTAGAGAGCTTACAGTTGGAGAGACGTGCCGTGGAGAAATGGAAGTCCTTCAGTCCCATGTGTGTGCTTAGAGAAGGACACATGAGCTTAGGGAGCCTGTAGACTAGGGCTGGATTTATACAGGTGCGCGTGGAATTGCAGGGGGGAACCAGCTGAACGAAGGGTTCCCCAAAGGTGACAAGTGAACTTAGTTGGACCTCAGGGCTGCGTTAGGGTGGTTGGGCTGAAAGAAGAGGCCAGGCTGTGGGGGACCCTGAAAGCCAAGGAGGGAAAGGACAAGTTATCCACCAGGCAGTGGGGAGCCACTGGACGAGAAAAATGAAAGTGACGCTTCCGGAAGAAAGAAAATCAGCCCCCGTTGTGCGTGTGCCTGCTTTGGAGATGGCAGAGTGCTGTCTGGGAGTTTGGATGGCACTGGCAGGGGAGCCAGTAGGAGGCTGTGGCCCCAGCGACGTGTTGGGGTTACCAGACTAAAGGGATCCATTTGCCTGTGTGCATCGAAGCTCAATAAGACAGGAGCTTGCAACAAAGAGAGTAAGGGTTTATTTTTAGGAAGTGGCCTATGCCCAGGACCACAGGTGAGCTAATGCTCAAAGATCTGGTTCCCCGGTGACTTCCAGGGGATGGGTTACATAGGGGAAGGAATCATTAATCATGGTGACTAAGTAAGTTAAGGTCACGGTCAGGGTTGTGGTCCGTGTAAGGTAAGGGGTAGATGATCAGTGCATCCGGTCCCGATGTCAGCCATGGTGTTACTTCATCTGGTTTTGCCACTTTTCTGGGCCTGGTGCTGAAACACAACTGAGGCCTAGATGTCATCTCTAGTTTGACCAGAACTCTACCTCTAAGGTCAACGAACCCGAGGCTTCATTCCTATGATTATTTGATGTGGACCAGAACCTCATTGTCCTGAGGGCCTAATGATTAAGGGAGGCATCGCCCAAGGGAGAAGGGGGTGAGTGAGTCAGGGTGCTGGATGAGGTCAGTCTGAATCATAAGGATGAAAAGGAGAAAAGTTTATATTAAAGAAATGACGTTTCTTTGTAGTTACAACAGAGGTGAATGGGTATGATGGGCATCCTGGGCAGACTATGAGAGTGGTTGGAGAGATGCCCTGGGGGAAACTTTTGGACTGGTATCCCGTTGGTATCAGGGAAGGGGAACTAGAAAGAGGTAAGCACTTGACCTTGTGTAAGAGGAAGCAATGGGGAGGCCCCTGGGACCCTGGGTGTCGGGGGAGTAGGGGACTCTGGATTTGTATGCTCCAGGTAGAGGTGAAGGTGAGGCATTGCCCTGGGACTGTGAATAGAGCCTACAGGATTCTCAAATGGGCAAGGCCAAGGCTGGCTGACTCAGAATGCCCTCAGCCTGCCCACCCTCTCCTCCCGCCCCCACCTACCTCCTCCACTGCCCTCTGGGGAGCATCGAGCGTGTTCTCAGGATTCTGTGAGTCAAGACTGAACCCAGTTAAGAGATGGGATGGAAGGGGTGTCAGAAGAGCCAAGGGCTGTGGGGTCCTGGCCAGAGTTCTCTTTTGCTGTGGGAAAAGGAGGTAAGGGAGGAAGGAGAGAACAAAAAGAGCCCAAAGCCTCAAACATCTAAGTAAGGAATTACTGAGAAAGAGGTGGGGAGGGGAAGAGACCGGAGAGCGGGAAGGGCTGGGAGTATGAGGGTAAGAATGTAAAGGTTTGGAGGGTTGTGAGGCTCTGGGGAAAGGGAGAGAAAAGAGAAACGGGATTTTTAAGAGTCTGCAGGGTTTGAGCTGGATCCCTTTTTTTACAATGCTTTGAGTTCAAGTAAAGATTGGAACTCGTTTTTAATTGCTCTTGGCTGCCAGGCGCTGTTTCTTTGAATGTAGAACCAAGACCGGCCACACGGGGCAAGGCATTCATTCAGAGTGCATAAGAAATGCTCCCCCCTCCCCTTCTTCACGTTTTGTTTCCGAAAATGGGGTGCATGCGAAACTGATGTATACGTTGTTAATAAACTCATGATGGGTTGATGGTGGCAGAGGTAGCAGGCGACGTTACAGTTGGCGTCTCGGTTGAAGGTGAGGAACCCTCTCAAAGTGGCTTAGTCATCGAGGGAGCTCTGGGGTGAGCACGTTGCATGTCTCCTGGAGGGGCGGAGCTGGTCCTTGAACGGGACCAGATCTGCCAGCTAGAGTCCCTGCTCCTGTCTCTGCTCCTCTGCAAACCTTTGCATCTCTGTCTTGCTTTTTTTCCTGCTTTGCAAACAAGCTTCCTCAGCTTCCCTGGTCCACATGGCGGAGAACTTAGCCCCTGCGGCTCTGGGGTTACATAGAGCACCACCAAACACCTCAGAAGGAGCTGAATGTCTCCCTCTGTTGCAACTCTAAGTTCTTGGAGAGTAACTCTGATGGGCCCTGGCAGGGTGAGGCCCTCCTATCCCCCAACACAGACTTATAGATGGCAGGGCAGAGGGCACAGGGTCGTGGCTGCTGGAAGCCACGTGGCTGGGGGGAGCCCCCAGCTGCAGCCCTGTGGCAGGCAGGGAAGGATAGTTCCTGGAGCTGCAACCAGCTGGGGAGGCAACCCAGAGCTGTTCTCAGCAGGTAGCTCTCCTTTGGAATGCTTAATTATTACCCCATTCCAAGAGTGACGAGAAAAGTCTGATTTCCCTGCACTTCAAGACAGAGCTAAGTCCCCTGTGTTTCATCTGCTGCCCCGAAGGGGACCCAGGACGGAGTGGGGGCACAAGCCTCTTTCTCCTGCCCCAGCCCCTTAGTCTCCTGCCCTCAGCCGTGCCTTTGGCTTGCCCGGTCAGCACCCTTGGGCCACTCCGAGTCCTCTTCCCTTGTTGGTGCCCCTGTGCTTAGTTCTGGGAAATGGGCCCCCACCGGACCTCCACGGTGGGGGACGCGCCTGGTCCTGACGCTTGTTGAGGAAGGGTTTCGTTCCCGCCACTCCCTGCCCCTTTTCAGCGATGACACACTGAGCCTGGGCAAAAGGGGATCTGCCCATGCCCCACCCCCAGCTCCTTGTAGCTGTGGTCCTGGCACTGTGGCAACTGCTGGCCTCCGAGGGTCACGGGGGTGCGGGCAGGGGTGAACACACTCCGTGGGCAGATCCGCAGCTCCAATGAACCTATCTAGAATTTTGCAATCTGAAGACCCAGAAAGCAGATATTTTAATTTTAAAAGACACGATAATAATAGCAACCCCTAATGAGCTTTCATTCTGTGACGGGTTTTGTTCTAAGTACAGCGGGTCCTCAAATGTTGTTAATAACGATGAGATGCAGTAGGAGCTTAACTCTTGTTTACATCAATTGGCCTGTGGTAAAATTGCTTTTGTTATAACATCGTTTTGCTTCAAGTCACAGAACCTAGCGATTACGATAACGTTAAGTGCGGACTTAGTGTATATTATCCCCTTAATCCTCACAACCACTTTACGAAGTCATTGTCACCTCCATTCAAAGATGAGAAAACTGAGGTGCAGAAAGTCAGGTCACTTCCTCAAAGCCAGACTTTACAAGCCAGGCTGACCGGCCCCAGGGCCTGGGACTCTAACTGCTGCACGGGCTGCTTTTGCAGTTCCTGTGGATTTTGTGTCACTTCCAAAAATCACATTTTATTTTGACTTTTATATTGGGAGAGGGAATGGCGCACAAACCTTTTTCTAAGGCATCTAAAGACTTAATCCCACCTCGACCTGATTTGCTTTTCATTTTGACTAGAGGGGCTCTGCCCATCTAGGACCTTTCTGTGGGTCCTGGTACAAGGCTCTGGCCAAGGCTCCCCCACCGTTGCCTGAGGCCCAGGGCTGGCTTCCTGATTGGTCATTTCCCCAGCGGGGCTGACAGCTCATGCTCCACTGAGATAGGTGTGGGGTCATGCTGTGTCCAGCAGGTGCGTGGTGGTGGGCCAGGGGTCTGAGCCATCCTCCCAGCCCTCCCTGCTGTAGGGACAGTGGCTCCAGCACTGAGGTCTGCAAACCCTCCTGCCCTGCTCCTCGCTGGCTCGGCTCTCCCCCCCGCAGTCCCAGGCTGGCGGCAGATGGCTCGGAGCCCGTCGCAGAGCCCATCCCTATAAGGCCCCAACCCATTTAAAGCAGATTTGACTCCAGGCTTTGGCCAGGTATCTGTGGGGGTCGGGGTCGGGGGCACCAGCTGAACCTCAGCCTGTTTATTATGCACTTCTGGAGCCAACTGCTTGCGAGGCCTCTGAGCAGGAGAAGCACTGAGGCCTGGAGGACAGGGGCGGGTCCTGGCTGCCCTGCTCCAGTGAGACATTCCTGGAAAGCCATCCCTGGCCTCAACTTCTCGTCTGAGCAATGGGATAGCTATTCCTGATGAAGCAGAAAGGGTGGGAGCTGTACCTGGTGGTATAATAGTGGTGATGAGGATGATAATAGCAGCTAAAACGTCCCGAATGCTGACCGCATACTAAGCTCTTATAGTGCCGAGATCTGTGTATTTATTGTCTACCCAATGTCAATCACTGTTCAAGGATAAGGCTCCCACCACAAACAACATAGTGGTTCCCATAAGCCAGCACCACTCTAAGCACTGTGTGTATAACATATTGTGTAATTCTTGCAGCCCTGAAGGGGAGTGCTATTATTATCCCCATTTCACAGATGTCAAAAACTGAGACCTAGAAAGCTTAAGTAATTTACTCAAAGTCACACAGCTCGCAGGTGATGGAGTCAGGATTCAAACTCAGCAAATTTAACGCTGGAGTTCATGCTCTTAAACCTTGCATGCTCTAGCTGTGATTAAAGCTGTCCTCAAGGGTCTGATGGTCCGGTGGGAAGAGGTATGCTCTGAAGGAAATAAATTAATGCATTAGGATAGGGATTAACTAAAATCTCTCAAAGAAATAGAGAGCTTTTATTTGAGATAATGTGGCCGGAACATTTAGTCTTCACCAGAACCTTATGGTGGGTCAGTTTACACTCCCATTTTTCAGATGAGCATGGTGAAGCTTGGAGAAACTAAACAGGGAGCCAGAGAGGGTCCGAGCAGGAACCCAGATTCGGGGAACTGGCCTCGAACACCTCCGTCGTGCGCTCCGAGGCCCGCTGCGCTGTGTTTCGGCTGGGAGGAGGGGTTTTGCTAATTATAGGCCTTGGGATAGGTGGGCTTTTTGGGTCTGTCTGAAAGGATCTGGTCTCGCTCTTTGTTCTGCGGCATCAAGAGGAGATTGTGCTAGTCTCCGAGTCCCTTATTGTCAACCTGTAGGGCCTGGTGTGTGGCGTGTGCACCAGGCGCTGGGCACACATGTATGCACGTGTGTGCCTGCACTTACCCGTGTGGGATTGTGTGTCTGCCTGCCCTCCCTGGATCCTCCTTCTCACACAGACCTCTGTCACCTTTTATTAGGTCACTTTGTAATTGATTGAAATGTCCCAGGTACGGTTCTCTTAACTCCACAGTGATTATGACAATTATGATGATTATCAAGGAAGAAAAAGGGAGAGAGAGAGGAAGGGGCTGGGGGCTGGGAATCGCTGAGCGTGCTGTCATTAAGCGACATTGTGTGAGAAATTTTCGCCTTCAAAAGGCAGCTGTGAAAAGGAGAGAGTGTCTTTTTAAAAAAAGGCCCATTATGCAGGCGAGGACCATGGGGCGTAATTAGGGCAGTGACAGCTGGAATTACATGGTGTCTCAGCAGTGTTGCCACCTCTCCTGGGGGTCAGGGGGAGGAATGCTGGAGGGGACAGGTAATGGCTGGGAAGTTCTGGGCCCTTGCTGGGAGCTACTGGGCCTGTTGGAGAGCCAAGGTGACCAGGGACTGGGAAGAAGGGACAGGGAGGGTGGGGCTGCCAGAGCTAATTATTTTACAATGGGGAGGGGCCTCTTTATTTTTGGAAGTCTTTTATGATGGTTTGATGCCCCTCCAGGCTTTTTGTGCATTCTCCCCCCAACAGGGAGTTGGCAAAGAAAAGCCAATTGTGTGGAACAGAGGATGCAGATAAATAATTTTCCGCCCGCTCCACTCGGAAAGTCCCCGGCTGTTCTACCAGGAGGGAGAGGGGCAGTCTCCTGCTGGCCTGCCTAGTCCCTGCGGGCCGGTGCTTATCTGTAGGGCTCGCTCCAGTCACCTTCCAACCCCCCAGGTGGGGACTGGGTGTTCGCAGAGCAGGCGGAAATGCCTAATGCTTCAAACCCTTCCAACCTTCAACACTACAGGGGCCCACGGGTCACCCAGTCTCCCCTATTGTTCATTCCACCGAGGGGTCCCCTCGAGAGCGTCCTCAGACCCGTGGGCCCCTAGGCTCTGCTTGGAGAGGTCTGGCTGCCTGCATTTAACACCTTTTTATTAACAATATGACCTTGGGCATGTTCTGTCACCTCTTTGTGCCAGTTTTCCCACCTGTGACATGATGATAATAATCATCCTTATGCCGCAGGATTAAATGAGTTCTTGATGCAAAGGGCTCAGCCTTCATAAATGCTCTTCCAGGGCAACCCAGGACAACGATGTCCAACCGGCGTGCTGCAGGAATTTTGAAAACAGGCAACACCTGACTATTTAGTCAGGGGCACCGACCTCCTTCCCTCAGCTTGTCAAATGAGAATGACAACACCCAACACAACAGTAGCTGCCTGGTGTGAATGAAGCAAAATTATGCTTATATTTTTGGCAGATTGGCAAAACATATATTTTTTGGCATGCTGAAGAATTTTACTAATTAGTTTATGTGTGCCATGAGATGAAAAAGGTAGAAAATTGCTGGTCCAGGGTGACTTTTCTGAAAGATAGTTCTGTTCTTGTAGGAAACTAAAATCTGGCACTTTCTCTACTAATCCTAGCTCTGTCTTCTAGGGCTGCCCAGTTGACCATTCATTCATTCATTCATCCATCCATCCATCCATTCATTCATTCATTCAATGCATATTGAGTGCCTACAGGGTGCATTGTGCTGGGTGGGAGAGAGTCGCAATTGAAATTCCTGGTCCCCAGAGCTTGTGCTGATCCAGGGTCTGGCTACCTCCCCTGCACAGACACTCTCATCTGTACATGCTTAGCAGGGAGGGGCCAGACCTGGCCACACTCCCAGGCACCACCAGACCTGAGAACAAATGGGGAGGCATGGGGTGTTTGGGCTGGGGAGGGAAGTCAGGGCCGTAGTGCTGAGGTTTGGTGGTACATCTGAGAGCAGCCAGGGTCTTCAGCACCTCTTACCATCACCCCCGGCCCTCCCCCTGCCACAGACCTGCCCTCCTGCCCACCGACCCCCCCCCACCCAGGAGCTCAGGTTGTGGGCCTAGGAAGAGGCCAAATGTCCATGCCCTTGGTTAAACTCTGATGCTGGGAATGTATCTGAGCCCATGAGCCAGGGCCACTGCTGCCCACCAAAAGGGACTTTTATGTTATTATTACTTTTTAAAACTCTAACAAGCAAAGTCAGAACCTCTGATTCCTGGAACTCCTTGTGCTGTTGTTTAGATAAGTTTAAATGAGCTGTGATTAAGCTAATTTTGAGGTAATTAACTTGGGGAAGGAATTCTTCACTTAAAATTCGAAGTGACTGTTCATTATAAGAGGGAGCACTCGCGAAGGAGCCACGCAGCTATCAGGAGCCCTGCTTAATTAAAACATAAGGAACTCAGCCACAGAGCAAGAGTTTACCATCGTTAATGAAAAATGAATATTCTTTATCTAATTACGCAGCATAATTAATTGCGGTCTCCAACCACAGAGGCGGAGGGGGCAGGGGAAACCACAGGAAGGCAGCGGCCTCTGCTCCCCGCAGACCCCCACGAGGGGTCAAGCCTGACTCTCGGATCCTCTGGAGGTCTCCTCAAGGCCCAGAGCCCGGGAAGACCACAGTCTGGGGACACCACATTCCGGGGAGAGCCCAGCGCAGGGTGCAGCAGGGCCAGGCAGAGAGCAGGCTCCTCATAGCGGTGGTCCCAGAGGGTGTCTTCGGTGGTAATCTGAGCCCGCGTCAGCCATCCTGGGTCCTATCATTCACTTGTAGACTCAGTCAATTTATTGAGCACCTGCTATGAGCTAAATTGTGAATGAAACAGACCTAAGCCCTGCCCTTAGGAAGTACATAGGTTTGAATCCTGGCTCTGCTGCTTATAAGCTGTGCTGATCTTGGGCAAGTTTCTGGTCCTTTTGTGCCTCAGTTTTCTCATCCATAAAATGGGATGAATGATAGCACTTCTCTCATTGGGTTGTTAATATTCATAAAGCACTTAGAATAGTGCCGGCACACATGAGTGCTATGTAATAAACAAACAAACAAACTAACTAATAAAAGGAAAAGTCAGGATGGGCATCATGAGGGAAAAGAACAGGATATACCAAGGCAATAACATGGAAGTACTGATTCTGGACTTGTTCAGACGGGAGGGTGAAGGGGACGTGGCTGCTTGTCCCGTTCCCCCCACCGCACCCCACCCCCTCCACTCCTCAGCTCTACTGTTACCACCAGGTCCTTGTGCGTGCTCTGGTGCCTCTGCCTTTTTCTCCATCTTCCTTCTGGGGGCTTCCTAGGTCACCGGCATGCTTCGGTTTGCCCTCTGAGTGCCCCCAGAACATTTTGCCCACGCAGGGGGTATGTCTAGGGACCAGCTATCTACAGGCGAGGCAATCATAGGGTCCGTATGAGACGGCATCTTGAAGATGGTCTCCCCCAGCGCATTTTACCCATGAGGAGGCCGAGGCCCGGGAGAGGCTGTGAGGTGGCTGACTGGTAGGGCTGGACCCCTGGCTTCCTGACTGGTAGCCTGAGGCTCTCAATCCCACCAGAAGGTGGCTGAGCATCTTGTCTTCTCTCAGTTTGTGTGGGCTGTCAGTCCCCCAGGACGGGACCAGTTCCAGGATCCTTTCGTCCGGTGCCCTAAGGAATCCACCTTGTCCCTCGGTTTGGCTTCTAGCCTAAGCTGTGCCTCAAGGCACTTTTCAAGTTTACTTCCTTCCTGATTACCTATGTCTTTCAGCCTCTTCCTCTCTTCCTCTTAATTGCACAGGGGAAGCTCTTGAGGTTACGAAGACAAGTAAGGCTCTGTCCCCTCCTGGGTAGGGGCATCCAGTGGAGTCCCATTCTCTGCAATCCTCGGGTCCACCAGACCCCACACCTGACTCACCTTTGGTTAATCCAGTTTTCGAGTGCACCCATGGTGCTCCTTTTGCTTACTGCCATCAGTTGTGGGCACTGGCTGCAGGCCACACCTATGTCCCAGACCAGCAAAAGCAGTGGGGGTTGCATGGGGAGGCCAGCCACCGGGGAGGCCAGCCACCAGGGAGGCCACTTGTCTCCAGACAAGATGCCTCCTAGCCCTGCACACTGGTGCTCCTCACTGCCCCAGCCACCCTAAAGTGACAGGTATGGAGGTCTCAGGGTGATGGCCATTCTCTCGGAGGAGGCCATACCTGCCAGGCCACAGCTCTGGGGTTTTGTCCACCTGTCCCTCTTGCTGGGTGGAAAAGTGCCTGACATGGAAGCTATGAAGGTGATAGGGGGGCAGAAGGCTTCCTGTTGAGTTAAGCCAATCACATCCTGGATAAGATTTTCATTTAATCTCTAAAGTGTTTTGACATTGTCTTTGGAGCAGAGAGGGAAGTGGCCTTGGGGAGGGGCCAGGTGACTAGAGAGAAAAAAGAGAGAGTGTGTCAAGCGGGGATTTCGGGAGATTAACAGATGATAGCTCTGGAGAAGAGACCAGTTGGAAAATATTGTAGGCTGCCCCCCAGGAACCCACTGCTCCAAAAGGAATTTGGACTGATCCTAGTATTTTGGAAAACGCTTTGTTCTTCCCTTTCAGGGAAGACAGATTCTTCCGAGGGATGATTCTCTAAGACCAGGTCTCAGAGGGGCCAGGACGGGACAAGAGAAGTGAGGATGCTAGTGGCAGAAACAATGTCAGGAGGGGAGATTTCCGTGGCTGCTGTGTTTTCCCTGCAAAAGCAGCCTCTTCAGGGACTGGACGCCTTCCTGGCATGGTGCTCCTGCAGCCCAGTTTCCTCCCCCAAACCGTGTCCACTTTCACGCCCCAGTTATGGCAGAAAATGCATGCATTTCCTTCTGCAAAGCTCACTTGCAACAAAAGCCGTTACATTTGCTGGAAGGAGAAACCTCCTGGGCGGGAGAGCTGGGAGTCCCTGCTTCCTGGTCCCCGGAGACCTCAGCCTCTTCTGAACTGGCTGCAGCCAGAGATTGGGGCTGAAGCAGCCTCTCTGGTTCTCTGACGGCTCTAGCTTCTCCTTAATTTGATGATTCTTGAGATAGTGGGAGGCCCTTAGCTCCCTTCTCACAAGGGCAGGTTTGAGTGAAATCCAGCATCGTTTCAATCACTGGTCTGAAAGGCTTGATTTAACTCTCTGGTCAGGAAGATGGGATTCAATCACTGTTCATCCAAAAGAGCAAATTCCTCCTAAAAAATGACTTTGCATGTTATTAAATAATAGCAACACCCCCCACCTCCCTGGGAACCCCAGGTCACATCTCGAGAAGAGGCTCACGATGTGATGGAAAGTGTGATTTATCTTGGCAATTTTGTTTGGATTCATTTTGCAGCTCTGTTGACAGATGGGACAAATGGCATTTGACTTTCTCCAAGGCAGAAGGAGCAGGTGCTGGTAGCAGGACTGGGACGGCGGGGATGCTGCTCGGGCACGAAGGTACCTTTAATAAAGCAGGTCCAGCCACCCTGGACTGACTGTGGGGTCCTACCCATGGGAGACACAGCCCTGGCTTTGGGGCTGGTCAGACAGGGTCTGACTACTGGCTCTGCTGGTTCCTGGCTTTGTGGCCTAAAACATGTTGCTCTGCCCCTCTGATCCTCAGTTTTCTTAACTGTTAAATGGGAAGAATACCGCCACCTGGTGAGGCTTTTGTGAGGAATAAATGGAGCAGCACATGAGAAGTTGTTGGCTAATAATAGTAGGTGTTCTGCTAATTCGAGTTCCCTTTTTGGAAGATTGTGGATACATCTTTATTTTTGTATATTGAATACCTGGTGCAGAGAAAGCACGGACTAATTTGTTGAATACATAGAATTTTTATATAAAATAAATTTGTTTAGCTTTGAAATTTTAATTCCTTTTGCTAGAGATGTGAATTCTGAGCTTAAATAATGCCGCCGTAACACACATACCTTTGCTCAGGCCAGGGGCTGGCTCACTACAGCCCGAAAGCCGAATCCGCCTGCTTTTGTCAGCACGGGTCTTTGTTGGGACACAGCCACGCCCATTCGTTTACACGGGGACTGTGGCTGCTTTGCATAACAGCAGCAGGGACTGTCTGGCCCACAAATCCTACAATATGCACTCTCTTGTCCTTTACAGAAAACAAATTTTCTGACCTCTGGCTTAGGGTAGGGGTTCTCAAACTTTAACCTGCAACAGAATCATCTAAAGAGTGCGTTAAAACACAGATTGCCAGGTCCCTCCCCCAGAGACCCCGGTGCAATACGGCTGTGTCAGGGCCTAGGAACATGCATCTCTAACACGTTCAGGGGATGCCGATGCTACTGGCCCAGGGACTGCACCTGGAGAACCACTGCCTTACGTCGTTTCTTTTGCCCAGAATACCTTTTCTCCCGCCTGCTCTTCAAATTCCAGCCCTCCTTCAAAGATCATCTCAAATACAGCCTCAATGACACTTTCACTCGTTTATTCAAATGTGAGTTGGGCACCTATCATGTGCCAGTCACTCACTGCGCAAGGCCTCGGGGATGCGATTCGAGGGACCAAACAGACCTGTCGTCTTTGCTTGTGGAGCTTAGGCTCTGGTGGGGACAAGGTCGACTAACAATTAAAAACCCAAATGTAACTACAACTTGTGAAGGGCATGATTAAAGGCACCACGAAAAATGCTATCAGTGCTACATGGGAGTTGGGAATTTTTTTTTTAAAGAAGGGTCATTTAAGGGAAGAGTAGAAGGATGGAAGAGCCATATTGCCGAGTGAGGAAAAGACCCTGAGGCAGAGGAGAGAGCTCTGCAAAGTCCCCGAAGTGGAAAGACTCGCCGCATTTGAACGAGTGAAAAAGGCCGGTGCGGCCGCGACAAAGAAAGGCGAATCTGGAGGCGGAGGCAGACGACGGGTCAGAGATTGCATTTTTGGTTCCCATTCTTTTCTTTTCTTTTCTTTTTTTTTAAAAAAAGATTTTATTTACTCATTTCTAGAGAGAGGAGAAGGGAGGGAGAAAGAGAGGGAGAGAAACATTAATCAGTTGCCTCTCACACGGGACCTGGTCTGCAACCCAGGCATGTGCCCTGACTGGGAATTAAACCGGTGACCGTTCGGTTTGCAGGCCAGCGCGCAATCCACGGAACCACAGCAGCCAGGGCTTGGCTCCCATTCTTAACCCCTCACTTTACCCGCACACTTGCCAAGGCTCGTCATGGAGGCTTGTGGATGGAGTATTCTTGCTGCCCCTTGCCTATGGGCTTGGCCGTGTGGTTTGCTTTGGCCAATGATATTTTTTTTTCATTAAATTAAAACATTTAAAAAAAAATTATATTTTATTGTTAATGCTATTACAGTTGCCCTGATGTCCCCCCTTTGCCCCCTCCACCCAGCACCTCCCACTCCCTCAGGCAGTCCCCCCACCATTGTTCATGTCTCTGGGTCATGCGTATGAGCTCTTTGGCTCCTCCATTTCCTATACTGCACTTTACATCCCCAGTGGCCATTCCGTAACTACCTATTTGTACTTCTTAATCCCCTCGCCTCTTCATCCATTCCCCCACACCCCTCCCATCAAAACGCTCTCCATTTCCATGATTCTGTCTCTGTTCTTCTTGTTTGCTTTGTTTGTTTGTTTAGATTCAATTGTTGATACATGTATATATTTGTTGCCATTTTATTGTTCATAGTTTTGATCGTCTTTTTCTTAAATAAGTCCTCTAACATTTCATATAATAATGGCTTGGTGACGATGAACTCCTTTAGTTTCTTCTTTCTGGGAAGCTCTTTATCTGCCCTTCAATTCTAAATGACACCTTGGCTGGGTAGAGCCATCTTGGCTGCAGGTGTCTGCTTTTCATGACTTTGAATATTTCTTGCCAATCCCTTCTAGCCTGCAAAGTTTCTTTTGAGAAAGAAGGTTTAATCTTATACTAAGATTATATCCCAAAGAAGCAGACCAAAAACAGGGATAGACTCTGTCCCTGGAAATTTTACAAAAAGATAAAAACTCTAATGTGTTAGCTGGTCTGGCTGAAAGGTAGCAATGTTCCTCAGGTAGACACTATTTACCTGCCTGTTCCAGAAAATGAATTTTAACTAATTCATTAGTTCAGCTCTGTATATGAGAATTTACTGAGCCCCCAACATGGATGCCCCCAGGCTAGAAGTGATGAGGACAAAGATGTCCCAATGAGTTCTTGCCTCCACAGTGTTAACTTGGGAATGAGATACGGTCGTTCTTCAGAGCAATTATTTCATTAAAGTCAGTTTCTTTGACTGGATTGAACAGGGGCTGGGTATTTTTTCTATAGTGCAGTATTACAAATGCGTAACACAGTATCTGACAGCACATAGTAGGTGCTCATGAAAATTTGTTATAATTGAGGTATAATTTACATATAGTGAAATGCACAGAGTTTTTGGAGACATGCTGATTAGTTTTTGACAAATGTGCCCTCCCGTATAACCGGCACCTTAGTCAGGGTTTACAGTGGTGCTGTCCCAAATAATACATGAACCACATAGGTAATTTAACACTTTCTAGTATCCTTATTAAAATAGTAAAAAAAACAAAAAAAACACCAGGTGAAGTTAATTTTAATAACATTTTTACTTAACCCAATATATCCAAAATATCATTTCACTGTGGAATCAATATAAAAATTCATTAATAAGATATTTTATGTTATATTGCTCATCCCAAGCCTTTGAAAACCAGGATCTATTTTATACTTATGACACATTTCAGTTCAGGCAACCGTATTTCAAATGCTCAGTCACTACGTGTGCCTAGTGGCTACCGGGTTGGACCGCTCAGACCCGGGACATTTTCATCACCACAGGAAGTTTCTGTGTTCTGCCTGTGCCTTTCTAGTCAGTGCCCTTGTCCCCCCAAAATAGCCACCGTTCCTGGTTTCTCTCACCGTAGATTAGTTTTGCCTATTCCAGGACTTTATATAAAGGGATTCAAACAGTATGTACTCTTATGTTTGGTTTCTTTTATTCCACAGACTAGTTTTTTAAAAGATTTTATTTATTTATTTTTAGAGAGAGGGGAGGGGAGGGAGAAAGAGAGGGAGAGAAACATCGATGTGCAAGTGATACATCGATCAGTTGCCTCTAGCATATCCCCCAACTGGGGACCTGGCCCCCAGCCCAGGCTCGTGCCCTGACTGGGATTCAAACCAGCAACCTTTCAGTTCGTAGGCCGGCACTCAACCCGCTGAGCCATGTCGGCCAAAGCTCCACATACTATTTCTGAAATCCATGTTGTCGTATGTACAGGAGATTTGTTCCTTTTCGTTGCTGAGTGGTATTCCACTGTACAGATATGTTATGCGTATTTGTCCACTGTCAGCAAATATTTGGGTTGGAATGAGTGTTGGTATAACAGAACAAGGCACACAGGGAGCCCTCCAAAAGGACAAACTGTTCTGACGATTTGAGTGGCAGGATGACAATAGTTCGGAAAGAAGCCTTTGGGAGAGTGTCCTGGAAAGGGGGCATTTGAGCTGGACTTAGTAGGATATACAGGGTTTGGGTGGGTGAAGAGGAAGACCCGGGGAGGGGGCGGGGCTTTGCAATGCCTGGAGCAAAGGCCTGGAGGTGAGTGGCAGGGGCCGAGTGTGGGGAATGAAAACCTGTGGGAACGAAGGTGGTCTGGGTCCAGACTGGGTCTGGAAAGCCACTGTGAGGGAGACTTATGGGCATTAGGTCAGTGGTCACCTTGGGAGCAGGAGCACAGCCAGAGGTCAGAAAGGGCTTCCTGGGGGAGGAGACACTCAACACAGGCCTCGAAGGATGGACTTTCCTACCCGTTTTTTCAGACACCCTGAGCGCCCCCCACATACCTGCGCCCGCTTGTCTCCTTGCCTCCATCCCAGCTCTTCCCTTTAACTGGACTATCCTCACCCCTCCCGCTTCCAGCGTCTCCAGCAAGAAAATTTCCTGTCACTTCCCCAGCCCTCACCCCCTCATCCCTACGACACCACTGCCTCCCAGTCAAACCCCATGTTAATGTTTCCCCTTTGCGGCCTCGCATTGACCAGCAGCTGCATTTACAGGGCTCATATGTTAGCCTGAGCCTGTCTCCTGCGTAAAGGTGTGCAGGGAGGCCATTCATCACACCTGCCCAGCTGCCGGAGGCCTCGCTGGGCTCAGGGCTGCCACAAACATCCCAGTTTCACTCTGTCTCTGCGGGGGTGGGAGTGGGGAGGGGCCTCCAAAAAGCTTCTGGCCTTGGGGAATGGCCGGGATGTTCTCTCACGCAAGAAATGATATCTCTGTAACACCACAGAATGCAGCCTGGATAGGGAGAAGCTATGGGTCACACCATCAACTCTGATTAAAATTCATCTTTAATGAATCACGGTGATGTGCTGGTTGCTGGACTGGAAGCCTGAATATATCTGTTCTCATTTACTTCTCACACCGACCCAGTGGGATCAGGAATAGCTGTCCCCACTGCAGGGGTTAAGAAATGGAGCTCTGACTTGCTCAGGGTTCCTTACGTGGCAGAAAAATAAGCAAACCAGGGTCTGCAACCAGGGTCTCTTGACTCCCACCTCCGGGGCTCATTCCACAAAGCCAAGCCCCACCATGAGTGGCTCCTGGAGTGGTGGCCTTCCTTCCTTTCCTGTCCCCTTCCCTGGGTCTCCCCAGAGGTTGGATTACTTCTTTAAGTTGCTAGAGGATGAAAAAAAAAAGGGTGATGGCGAAATAAATTTATTGCCAAGTTAGAAACATTGGATTGAAGAATTGATCCCTACGGCTAAGTAATTTCCCTCTTTCGTGCAAAATATAAATAAATCTGTGTGGCTTATGCTGAGTGATGAGCCTGGGCCGCCGGCTGGATTTCACAACACGAAATGCCTTTCAGAGTCTTGGCTTCCTCTCCTTGACCCCATCAACGAGCTGTTCTAAATAGCCCTTGCGTTCTCCCCGAAGGGGGGAAGTTGGCAGCTTCCGCGTCTTGCCCGCCGCAGTTAGGCAGACTTGGGGAAGTCTCGCAGAGCCTTTCCACAGCTCAGCTCGACCCTAGCAGGTGTGGCGTGGAACTGCTGATTTTCAGAGCCACAAATAGACTGGCTTAATTATTATTATTATTCGTTTCTCTAGGTCAAAGGGGAGGGGTGTTGGTGTCTCAAGTGGGTGATTATGTAACACGGATCGCTCCTCTTCCCGAAGGGTTTCATCTGATTTCTGGGAAGAGGTGGCCGGTGTGGCATGTCCTAAATTAATCATGGGGGAAGGGGTAGCGTTAGTCTGCTCTCATTGGGGTTTAATTTTAGCATGTTTCCCTGGGGTAACCCTTCCTCCCAGCCTCTACCTAGTCTTAGGTAAGGATCTGGAAGGAAGGAGACGTAGTGTTGGTGGGCAGACGCTGCTCCCCGCGGGGCAGATGCAGAGACAGAACATGGGCTTTTGAATCCTGCTGTCATCAAGTGGGGTCCCCTGGCCTTGGGGTCTCAGGAAAGGGTTTGATAAGGTGCAGGAGTTTTCCAGCAGACAGGTGGCCCATTCTTATTGGGTGGTTTTTCCCTCTTTGAAGGGTGCAGGCGTGCAGACAGACTGACTCTAAGGGGTTAGGAACCTAGGACTCGAGGGAGAGGATGAAGTCAGTGTCACGGTAGCTTCCCACGCCTTGATGTGGGGTTGTGAGTAAAGGAGTAGGAGGTTCCGGGGCATATGTTGGGGGCAGGCAGGGGACAGAGGGTGCCTCTTAGCCTTAGCATATTCTTTGAAAAGTCTTTGCAGCTTTTGTCTTTGGCTCCCCCAAGACTGACTGCCTTAGGGGGAAAGGGAGGCAGCTCAGTTCATCACACAAGTTCTGCCTGTGGCTTTGACCTTCTGCCTCCACTGGGAGTGGACACTGGATTGAAACATGGAGGGTCTGTCCAGGTAGGACCCACAGATCCCTTCCTCATGCTTCTAGCAGAAGTTCTTGAGGATCCTGGGTGTTACGGAGTCTCGGGGTCAGAGACCCTAAGGGATTTGCCTGTGCAGTGGCTGGCTGCTGCTCCCCGTCCTCTGAGCCTCACAGGTGCCTTGGAATCCAACGCCTAACACTTCTAGTCTTGAACTTGCCACTGCTTAAAACTAAGAGGGCCTTGACAAGGGGGGACGTTGGAGTAGGGGCTGGGCCGTTAAAACCACCTGCAATGGCCATATACGACGCTTGTTGGTCTTCCCACGTCAGACCCACCCTTCCATGTTTGAGAATGTTTTCACCTTCTGAGTTTTGGTGAGAATGAGACAGCCTCAAAAAGAACCTGAAAACTCGCTCTCCCAGCTTCTCTTGCTGTTAGCGCACAGGTTCAGGACCAATCAGACACACGCATCCTGGACTTTGACCAGGGAGTGAAGAAGCAAGGACTGGCAGGCGCCATTCTGGTGCAGTGCCGGGGCAGCAGCAATGGCGAGTCTGCTTCCCAGAGACATGGGTGGTGGAAGTTCCAGCACCTGCCTCTGGGAAATATGAAAAAGGAGTGGAGGGCCATGGGACTCTCCCTTTCACCCAGGGATGAAATGATGGTAGTCTGGTTTGCTGGAGTGAAACAGCTGCAGAGGTCTCCCTAGGGAGATGGGAAGAGTGGAGTAGGGGGTTACTTCGACTCTAACGGAATCATAGCAGCAGGAAAGAGATGAGCTATGGTCCCAGTTTTCTGCAGGGTAAGACCACCCCCCCCTCCACCCCCCCAAGAAAAAAGATACAAACCTTATAATTCTGCTGCCTTTGCTGCTGCTGCTGGTCCTCTGAGATCCCTGAAGGCCAAGTCTAAGTGATTGCAGATAACCAAATGGCAGCTTGGGCCTAGCTCTTCCCCGGGCCGTGTTCTGATGGTCAAGGCTCAGGGGATTCCCAACTCTGGCTTCTTTGAAGCTTTTCCATTGCAGTGTCCCTGCTGGACATAGATGAGCTGTCCCCCTGTGATATGTGTGTGTGTGTGTGTGTGTGTGCACGTGTGTGTGTCTCATGTCTGGGACTTAGCCCAATGTGGGTCCCTGGCCAATAGGAAAGAGCAGATTAAGGCTTCTTATTCTTGGGATAAAATCCACATGAGGCCCCCAGATTCAGCCACCACTCACTTCTTCAGCCTCAAGTCTGGCTACAACTTGCTTCTTCTCTTTCAGTCATGCTGGTCGTTCTTACAGTTCTTCAGAAGCAGTAAGCATTTATCTAGGGTTTTTCACACATGTTATTCTGTTATCTGGAATACTTTCCCCATCCTTTCACCAGCTAAGTCGAGGCTCTTATCTACTAAGACCAACCTCCACACAAAATCCAGTTTGTCTTTCTGAACCCAGTTCCCCGATGGTGATTTAACAAACCTCGAGCAGGACAGGTCTATCACCTCCTTTTGTGTGGATATTATACCTCTATTAATGTAGCCTCTGAGCCTTAAATTATTTTTGATAGCTAGTCTGTGGCATCCTTATAGCTCTCTAATATCCCTGGAGCTGTAAATTCAAAGCTATAAATTCAAGTCTGCTCGAGTGCACCTCGTCTCTGGAAACAGATGCGTCCGGCTTCAAGGCCGGCCCCCATCCCGCTTGCTCTTCTCTCAGGCCCCGTTGGCCTTTCAAACGCAAAGCTGCTGTTCTGTGCTTCTCGTAGTTGACTCTAGATTTCCTTGTGAGTATAATTGAAATTTCACAGTCATCAGTTTTTAAAATGATTTTTTTTTGCGCTTTGGAAGGCGATAGGAGTCACAAAATGTCTTCAGACTATCCTTCTCAAAGCTTCTTGTAGAAGCTAATCTACTTTCTTCCCACCTTCCTGCAAGCTTTTGCTAAGCCCCTACTATGTGTCAGGTCCTGGGTTCTGTGCCTGGAGGAAAAGGGGGTGGGAGGAAAGGAGGGCTGTGGTAGAGGGGGACCCTGCCGCTCCTGCAGCCCGGCGGGGGTGCGCCTGGGGAGGGCTCAGGCTAGTATGCCTGCCAGCATCTAGAAACAAATGCAGCTGTGGTAAATGCCAGGGGATCAAGGTGCAGTGGGAACACAGAGTGGGGAGGGGTGCAGAGAAATGCAGATGCTCCGCTGGATTGAGTTTTCCCATTCTGGAAATGTTACCCTGAGCTTCCAGGCTATAAATGTGGAGATGTTTTCAAGGGACTAGGAAGGTCTCAGGGCTATCTTGCCTGGAGACAGGAGATGGCTATCATGACCTTTTTGTGATTTTAGTCTGGCCACTGCTGTCTTATTTAGATCATGCCCCTGCTGGCATCTCCGTGTGAGGATGCCCACTCCCCATGCTGGTTCCCTGCCTAGAACGGCCCTCCCTCCCTGCCTCCTGCATAAGTCCCTCCCGAGCACTGCCATCCCGCGCAGCCTTTCTAGATGATTCCAGCTGTGGGGAGGATGCCCTTTCCTGAAGCTCTAAATGCTGTGTGGGCTGCCGACACTGTGACCCTGTCTTGGGCACCTCCGGAATCCTTTCGTTCTGGGTGTTCATTCGCCTGAATATCCAGCCTGGGTGGGCACAATTCTTTCCCGGCGCCGAAGATGTTGATCGAGAGCACTAGAGAGGGTGGTGGTTGAGAGCAAATGTAGAGAAATACTAACTTTGCAGTGGGGAAACTCAGTGATCAATGTTAACATCAGCAGTGACAAGTCATGTTGATGTCACATGCCCCTAATATCATGCCAGGAGACGGGCACTGTGCCTCTGTGATAAGCCTCCCCAAATCCATAACCTCAGATTGTTCAAGGGAAAAGTACCAGAAAGACCCAAACTGAGGATCATTCTGGAAAATACCTGACTACTATTTTCCAAAAGTACCAGGGTCCCAGGTGAGGGGAGACGAAGGAGACATCGTGCTCAAGTGCGTGGGATGCTGGATTGGGCCCTGGAATGGAAAAAGGTGTTAGTGGAAAAACTGGGGAAATTCCAATAACGACTGTGGTTTAGTTAATAACATTATACCTATATTAATTTTTAATTTCAATAACTATACCATAGGTATGCGAGACCTTAATATTAGATGAGTGAAGGGCATATAGGAACTCTGCATCATCTTTTTACCTCTTCCGTAAATCTAAAATTATTGAAAAATAAAAAGCGAAAAAAAAAAAAGGTAGCTGTGCTGGAAACAGAGCACCTAGGCTCAAATCTGGCTCCTGCGCTTCCTCGCTGTTTGACTTTGGGCAGGGAACACGCCTCTCTGAGCCTCAGTTTCCCTGTTTGGAAAACAAGGCTAATCACAGTGCCTTCCTCATAGAGGGTTTGTAAGGATTGAGTTAATGATGGGTACACACCTGGGAAGTGCCTGGCACACAAGAAGCAGCCAATAATGTTTAGTTATCATTATTACTATTAATGACAGAGGAAGTGCGGCTTCCAAAAGCCAAGAGGAATGGCGAGATTGCTGGGTGACAGGAACCAATACGATTTGAGAAACTCAATGTGATTCAATTAAAGAAATATCTATGGGTCTGTTCTGTGCGCCAGGTCTTGTTACTAGAGGATGGAGAGAGAAATCAGACCTGGACTTTGCCCTGGAGAAGCTCGGCCTTGAGGGCGGGGAGGGGAACCTGGGTGCAGACTGATTATCATGCAGGGGCTGTGCAGTTGTGGGAGCGTGTTTCAACGGCTGTGAGGTCAGAGGCAGGAGCTCTGTTGGAGTCTAGGACTGAGGGGCAATCAGGAACGACCTCATGGAGGTCGTAACACTTGAACTGGGTTTTGATATATGAATAGGAATTTTCTAGGTGTGCAGGATGTGGACATATAGTCTAGTAAGCACACTACAGGCACCTATAGGCATTGGGCTTGATGCGTTACCTGTTCTTTCAAACCCTCTCTATAGCCCTGCAAGGTGGATGCTCTCATTACCAATTTATGGTTGAAGCAACAGAGTGGGGATGGGCTTTCTCCAGGGCACAGATGTCTGTAGATTCCAATCTGGTCGTTCTGACTCCAAAGCTGCCTGCCGTGATGTCGTGACAAAGGCTCTGCAGTTTGAAGGAGCAGCATGTGCCAGAGTGTGGTAGCATGAGAACAAGTGTAGGGTGGCCCAGTGTCATCTGTGAGGTGTGGGGGAGGGAGATAGTTTGGAGGGCTGGGCTGGGCAGAGCATGGAAGGCCCTGCTGCTACTCCCAGGGGTTTGGACTCTCTCCCATAGGTCAGGGGAGCTGTGGAAAGGCTTACCCAGGGTGCAGGCCAGTCAGATCTGTGTCTCAGGCAGCTCCCCTGGCTTCAGCGTCGGGTGTGATAGCAGACAGAGAAGAGGCAGGAAGCCTGGGGAAGAAGGGATGAGAGCAGAAGGAGAGGGTCAGGTGTTGAGAGGGTAGCGTCTCGAAAGATCTACTGCAGTAAAATGAAGGAAAATGAGAAAAATGCAGTTTTTCAAAAGCAGCTGTAAGAACACACAGGGTCTTAGTGGACTGTGAGCTTTGGGTGAACCAGCCAAGGGGCTTGGCTACCACAGGCCAGTGGGCTGGGCGGCAAGAATAGGGGGGCAGGGAGGTGCTGGCCCCCACCCTCTTCTCACAGCTGTTCAGAGCACCTGCACTCCGAGACCTGGTTGAATTCCCAGCACTCCTCCCAAGGGGAACAGAGATACCCCAGGCCTGTTTAATATGGGGACAGCATTCCAGGTCACATCCATGAGGGCCAGTTGAAGGACCTGGACATATTGAAACTGAAAGAGAAGCAATTCAGCAGAATGCAGAGCAATGTGCCCACGAGCCCCAGAGGACCCGTGAGGGGACACTACAGAAAGCTGACTTGGGATTTTCCCAAACTCTCAGTTGTGCACTTCTGTTCCTTTCTCTGAAGGCGGAGTTTCTTTGTCTCTCTGGTCCACAGGGCAGGTGGAAAAATCTGCCTTCCACAGTTTCTAAGCTCTGGATACCCAGTGAAAGCCTCTTCCTTCCTCTTTCTCCCCACCTCAGTCCTCTCCTTGCCACAATCCTCAGGGAAGGGCCTCTGATTGGTCCAGCTTAGACCAGATGCCCACTCCTTGTCCAATGAACAGCAGCCATGGGGGCGGAGCCACAGTGGCCTTGTGGGCATCCAGAATGGCAGTGGGGGCCCATTGCTATGACTACATAGAGCAGGAAGAGGGAAGTTGTAGAAAACAGGGGTTGGCGGGAGAACCCAATAGGTGCGGCACAGCCAACCTATTTGAACTTCTGTGTCCAGACTCTTCCCGAGTTAATAAAGTCTTGTTCACCAACCCGTGGTGGTTCTGGAGGAGAGGGTCTGGACATAGAAGGGGCGTCTCTTCCTTGAACATTTGTCCTGCCCAGAGATGTTGGGAGTCCTCCTCTCATTCCAGACCAACACCAGGCCTCATTTTCCAATTGTTTTGGCTGCTTCCCAGGACTGGAGACATCTCCGATGTTGGAACATGAAGACCGCTGTCCTTCTAGGGTTGGAACTCCGTGTCTGGGGAGAGGATCCAGCTGTTGCCTCTATGGCTACTGTGTCCTCGGACTCTCTAGGGTGTGGGGTTGTGATGTTAATCGACTGTAAAGAGTGGGCTTGGAATTGGAATTTTCTGGGCCTCCAGATCCCTGGTCGCAGCATCTGATGCTCATTAAACCACAGGTAGATGAATTGGCTCTGTGGATGCTGACCGCGCAACCTCAGGGAGCGAGGCAGCAGCTGGGATTCCAGCTCGGCGAGGTGCTGACAACACAGCGGACAGAGCCCCCGCGTGAGGCATTGGTGCGGACTCACTCGGTGGGCCCGAAGCGCAGTCTCTCTCTCTCTCAGACCAGTTCTATGCAGGAAGTTCTAAAACCTGCAGCTACACCAGCCTGTGTGTGGCAGGGCAGCCGCAGTATCTAGTCCTTCACTGTAAGAGCGGCAAACTCCATCTGCTTTTCAGAAGATCTCTCCTTCCCCCCGAAGTTTTCCCCAGTTATCGGGTTGCCCAGCCTGGCGCGCCCCCAGATGCAGGCCTCTTCTCAACTCTCCCCTTCCGAGGGGAAGCCGCTTGCTTGCCATTTGAAGGTGGCAACTGGCTGCTGTCACTGCTGCTGATGCCCTCAATGAGCAGGCCACTTCCCGGGCACTCTGCCCAGTGCAGATGGCCTGGCTCTGCTCTACCATTGCTTCATGATCCCCGAACTCTGCCATAGGAAGCCGGAGCGGAAGTGGAGGGAAGATTTGCTTTTCTTTTTCTTTGCCCTGCCAAACCTGGCCTTGTGGGCGTCCAAACAGCCCAGCCTGGGCCCACAGTCCACACAGTGAGTCCTTTGTGAAAATAGCATGTTTATCTCTTGGGCCTAACCCCTCTCTCCTGGTTTCCACCTCAGCCCGTCAGGTTGAGTAGGGCAACAGATGCCGTCGCATACCATTCTTCCGTTGTCCTCATGTCTAGCTTCCTTCCAATTCAGGGACACACTAGGAGCCTCCACACATATTATTTTACAGTGGGTGGGGGGAGGAAGTAAGTTGCCTGAACTGGCCCACTTGCTGGAAGCGTTCCGTACCCTGGTCTAACTCTGCCAGATCACTGCCAGCTTCTCCATTTGATTTCCGTTTGAGTGTTTATGTCAATCAAAATTAACCACCATTTATTGAGTACTTATTGTGTAGTCAGCATGGGAGAAATTACTTTTTTCTTAAAAAAAAAAAAGTTTTCTGTTCTTTTTTTTTTTTTCTCTCCCAGATTTCTTAGCCTTCTGGAAGGGATGTCTTGAATTATTCAACCTGCAGTACAGATCTCTGGAGAACATTGCCTCACGGCTACTTTAATCACTAGAAAGGTTCAGAGTCAGTTATAATCAAGCCAGAGTCAACGTGGAAATGCTCATCTCTGGCTTGAAAACAAGATCAAAAGGAAGACCGAGGAGGAGATAGAATCTGCAAGGAGAAATGAGTGCTTGTTTCCAAAGATGCGTAGGTCCTTCTCATATTTCCAAAGGGGTAGCAGACTGGAAGCCCAGCCCTTACAGGGCGCGTTACTGCGTGTTTCTCTGACCTTTTCCAATGTCACTGGGAAGTCAGTTGCCGCTCTCTGTGCCTTCAGGGGCAAACTGACCAAGGATGGGACCTCTGTCTGATGGAAGTTCGGGGGAAAACCGCTGCCTGCTAAGAATGTATGAATCCAGGGAGGTGGAGGGGTGGGTGGGTGGAAGGGCTGTTTCTACCCTGAGCTCACCTGGGTTTAGGTATGCTCAGGCAAGCGCTGGCAGGGATGGAGGGCACCTGTGGACACAATGAGGTGGGAAAGCCTCCTTAGGGAGGAGAGAGTGGGTCCACCAGCTGTCTTAGGGAAGGGGCAAGTCTGCCCTCATCTGGGTTCTTGTCTCAGACCTGGCAAAGCGATGGGACTGGAGGTCTGCAAGAAGGTGTTTTTAGGGCCCAGCTTGCGCGGTCTGTATTAGGTTGTGTGGCACGAAAGGAATGGGGAAGTGGGGATTGTGCCAAGATTAGCATGGGGCCTTCAGAGAGCACAGCGTGGTCTCGGTGTGCTGAAGGTCCCACTGTCCCACCGATGGCTTGACAGTGGCAGAGCCACCACCTGCAGCAGTAATGGAGCACGGAGGCAGCTCAGGTGGGGTTCCCCTCTCCCCTGACTGCCCACCACAGTCCTTCCCAAGGATGGGTTGGCCCCGAGGGCAAGAAACGGTGCCCCCTGCCTACCCCCAAAGGAAGGAGGATGCTTACTGCTTAAGTTAAGGAGCCCAGGAGACCACTTCTGGGGTTTGTGGGCGTGCTCCTTCTTCTCTGTCCCCTGCAGGAGGTCGGGTGGGCCACTGGTAAGGGCTTCTCTGAAATCGAAGAATGTCGAATTCCCTGCCTGCTCCTCTGCCCCTTCCGCAGGTGGGCAGCCCTGAGAGGGGCCTGCCGCAGGGGCAGCCGACCCAGCCTGGGGCCAGGCTTTGGGGCCGTTCGTCTCTCTAGTATCTGCCGCTCTGTGTTTTGTCCCCTGGCCCTTGGTGGCAGGGGTAAGGTGGGGCTGGACCTGGTCTTGCCTCAAAGCAGCGAGGTCTGTGATTAGGTTGGAGGACAGGGGTAGCTCGGCCTAGTTTAGGAAAAGGGGTTCTCCTGGGCCCAGCCCAGCCTCCTGGCACTGGGGTTGCAACTGGAGACCAGCCGGCAAGAAGGTACTGGCCCCCTGTTCCTCCTTGGTGGGGCTCTTTCTCTGTGGACCTCTTAGGAGGCGGCAGGTGGCTGAGCCAAGGCAGGAGGTAGACATTCTGGAACCAGCCCAGATGCTTTCCCAGGAAGTCAGTTTTGGTCACACCCTGGCTATGTAGCCCTGCCCCAATGGTGGTGGACGGCGCTGGAAGCCTGGCCACCTGTAGTGGTGCCCCCCCCAGTGGAGATTGGCTGCCACACAGGGGTGTGCCTTGTTCCTTTGGCTCAGTGGGCCGCAAAGGCCTTGGTGACTGATGGGACCGATCACAAAATGGTTTTGGCGGGGGGCAGCAGATGTTAACGTGGCGGCTGAGAGGATGTGTTTGAGGCACATTTGAGTCACCCTTGGAGTGCCAAGGTGGCCTGGGGTCCAAGTCTCAGCTGTCACTGACCAGCCATGTAACCTTGTCCTCTCAGTACCTCTGTTTCCTCACCTGTAAAACGGATAGGAGGCTGTGGTGTTAAGCAGCTAATGCATGCGAAGCACTTGGCACAGTATCCGGCACGTGGGGAACACCCGACCAACCACCCTCACGCTCAGCGTGTCTCTGTGTCTTTCAGGGACCAGAAGTCGTACAATGGCAGATGGGGGATAGAGCCATGGAAGTGCCCCTTGTTGCTGTGACTGTAAACTCTTTTGTATGTCACAGACTACGGGGTCTAGGAAAACCCTGGTTAATTTTTTTTTTCTTTTGCTCAGCTGTGAAACCACGCAAATGGATGAGGCTCGCCCTCAGCATTCCCCCATTTCAGTAGAATCAGCAAAAAGCAATTACATCCTGTTATAAACACACAGAAACACAAAATGCACGCTGCAGGAGAGCATAGGGTCACTGAGCCCCGGTGGTGGTTTAGCAGTTTGGTGGATTGCCCTCTATGCCTACATAAACATATGTATCACATGTTTTTATGTGTATACACACACACACGCACACACGTATCATAGATAGTTATATATACACATACACGTCTATATCACATATGTTTATGCACACACATACACATATACGCTGTTTATATTTTCCCCTTCGCCATCTCTCTTCTCTCAGAGGGGAGCCATACTACATACACATTATTGACATTATAGAGTCTGCTTCCTCCCTCATTATTGTGTCAGGCACATCTTCCTCTGTCAGTCATGTATTTCTGTCACAACCCCCTACCCTGTCGTATAGTCCTATTCCCAAAAATTCAGGGAATGAAAAGAGACAAAAGATATTCTAATAGCCCCAACAATTTAGGGAATGAAAAGAGACAAAAGATATTCTGATAGCCCCAAAGGAAAATTTAAGAAAGGAGGCACTTTGACAAAAGACATAAAAAAATTATTTCCCTTGGTTAAAACATTAATTTATCTTTAAAAAAGAAAACTTAAGAAAACCATATGTACTTCATAATCTTACTACCACTTGTGATTGTTGTTGATATTTTGGTAGAGTTCTTTCTAGTCTTTCTAAAAAAATATGTTTATTGATTTTAGAGAGAGAGAGAAAGGGAGAGAGGAATATCAATGTGAGAGAGAAACACTGATTCATTGCCTCTTGTATGAGCCCCGCCCAGGGATGTAACCTGCAACCTGGGCATGTGCCCTGACTAGGGATTGAACTCACAACCTTTTGGTGTATGGGACGATGTTCCAACCAACTGAACCACCCTGGCCAGGGCAGTTCTTTCTAGTCTTTTTTTCTGTGTCCTCAGTTTTGTGTGTGTTTAAACAAAATTTGAACCACACTAGAACATTTTCAATTTATGTTTTCTATTTACTATTATTTCAGAGATATTTTCTCTTATTACTATATATCATATAGGTCTAAATGCATGGTAACAAAGACCATAAGCCCCAATTTTTCCAAATGGAAGATTCAATAAAAAGTTTAGGAAAAGTTAATGGAACCCTGACCCATGTGGTTCCATTAGTTGGGCGTCATCCTGCAAAGTGAGAGGTCATTGGTTGATTCCTGGTAGGGCACATGCCCGGGTTACGGTGTTGGTCCCAGGCCTGGACACACGCAAGTGATGAATGTTTCTTTCTCACACTGATGTTTCTCTCCCTCTTTTTCTCCCTCCCTTCCCCTCTCTCTAAATAAATGAATGAATAAATAAATAGATAGACACATAAATTAAATCTTTAAAAATAATTCTGGGGCCAACTTGAATATGCAAATATTTAGAGAAATCATCAAATGCTTACTTGCGATATTTAATTTATGAACTTAGGTACACATAGATATGTAAAACCACACATAGCATGAAATATGTTAAATTTAGATAATTTAGCTTTTTCCTCACTTTCACATTATAATGGACTGTACCCATATCTCTGACATCTGCACTTTCATTGTCCCTGGAGCTGCTTTGTGAATTACCCACCACAGCTGTCCTGAGCATGTCATTACCATTTTTGTCTAACTCGCTTGAGATTGAGATGCAACACCTTTAAAATCTGGGTGCAATGTCATCTCTGGAAATTGTATTCCAAGCCACAAGTACCTATTTGCATAACATTGGGACAGTCTTTTTATTTGTCTCATAAGTGTCTATTAGTGATCTTTACAACCTACCACTTACTGTCTTGCTTTTAAAAGTGATATTTAAAGGCTTGTTTACAATGACAGCCACCACTTGCAATTGTGAGGTTGTAACCCTGAGAGTAATTACTAAGTCCCTGTTAAATTTCTCTGCTTCCTTTTTTGCCAATTCTGGCAGGTGACCTCTTTAAACATCCCAAACTAGCATTGATTGAGGTCAGGGAGGACTAATGTGATTTCCCCAAACAGTACTTTGTTGTTTAAAATAAAATAACAAAGAGAGAGCACACTTAATAGGAGACTCTGTAAGAACTTGAATTTAAAGAGTTTTCTCTTTTCTAAAGGATAATTGTGGGAAAGATCCTCATGTTGTGTTTGGATATGTGATTTTTTTTGAAGACAAGATTAATAGAGACATGATTTTACATATTTTGGCTGCGCCCTAATTTATTTAATCATTCCTCTGTTGTTGGACAGTTCAATTATTTCCACTTTTCACGCTATTATAAACAACGAGCCACATTCTTGTACTTCTGTCTCTGGGCATGTTGCAGATTTCTTCCATGGGACCCATTCCCACAGGGTCAAATGGTGTGGATATTTTTAAGGGTCTTGATACATTGTGCCAAATTGCCCTTCAGAAAGTTTTTGTCAATTTATAATCCCATCAGCAATGAATGCAGGTGGGCGCTTTGTAATGAACAGGTAGCATTTCTGAAATTTATGGGAAAACTGCTTCTCCATAAACCCATTGAGCTTTTTGTAGACTCATAATTTATTGAAACTGCAGGAGTCCTTAGAATTCACCTAGTCCAGCTGGTTTTTCCAATGGGCTTGCACACCTCTTGTGATGGGAAACTCCCCACCCCAAGGGGAACCTTTGCCAGGATTGGATGGTTTTGGTGCTAGCTCTCCTTCAGTTCAGCTAAAATCTGCTTCCCTATAATTGGCCCAATTAAACAGGTATTTTTGTGCTCCTCCATTAGGCACCTGGCCTGTCTCTATGTTAGGCACAGCCAGTCATTGGAGTCGAGAGAAAGGGAAATGGAGCGTAATGAGTACCAACCCTGGTGCCAGGCACCACACCAGCTACAACTCCGTGAAGCTGGGGGTTATTGTCTCATATTTTAAAGACAGAGAAATTAAGGGTTAGAGAACTTAAGCATCTTGTTTAAATTCACAGAGCTGTAAAGTTGAGGGACTGGGATCAAACCAGGTCTGTCTGACTTTCTAAGATCCCACACTGTCTTCCTTAGGTCTAACTCTTCTGGAGCTACTTCAAACAAGTCTGCTGTAGAGGACCAGGCCCCCTGCCGTGCCTTGAGAGCTTTCTTCCCAGAGCTGTCCTGATTTCAAAACTCCTGCCCCGTTGACCCCTTGCGTGCACTGGTTGTAGGGGTTTGCACTGAGTCGGCTTGGTTAATCAGGGAACCCCCTTTCCCCTGTGGACCACAATGGACCATGATTAGAGTTGGCCGAAGGGGAAGCTATAAGCAATTGGAAGGTGGAAGGGACACAGCAGCCATTACTCTTGGAAGGTCATCATGGTCAGAAGGAGTGACAGATGTGGAGGTGCCCGGCAGGTTTCATCTTACCCTGGCTCTTCCCTGTCTGTGTCCAGCTCTTCTCTCTGGCCGCCTGCCCTGTTGGCTGGTGGCGGCCCAGACACACAGCTGCAGACTCTGGAGTTGGAGCCACACAGAGTCACTGTCTCTGCATGGACCTTTCCGCCAGCTCCCCTTCACAGCCCTGCTTTGGATGTGCTTGGCTTCCCCAAGTGACTGACGCTCCTCCCAAAGGTGGGCCACATAGAGATGAAGACGGCAAAGCCCTGGACCCTCGCTGGCCGTCTCACTTGGCTGGACAAAGAGGCCCCAGTGAGATCCTGCACGTTTTTGGTTTCTCCAAGGGGAGACGAGGTGGCCAGGGAGAACTGCTGCCTTGGGTCTAATTCTAACCAAGATGAGAATTAGTGAGGTGGAAAAAGTCTCAAAGTCAGGGAAACATAAAGAAGTCATAGTGCAACGGGGAAAATTAATCTTCCTGGACTCAGGAAGGTGCTGATCAGAAAGCTCAGAGCCAAGTCACAGGTGAACCACAGGCGTGGGCATGTGGATGGAAAACAAATTGAGGGACCGGGTGGTGGGCAAGAATGGGATTCTGACCACACGACGGGGGATGACCTCACGGCGTCAGCAGTGTCTGCAGGGCGTGGGCCCAGGTATCTGCCATGGGATACATCTGTCAGGTGTCTCTGATCACCTGTCCGCACTGCTCAGTGGACCACGGTGTGTGCAGCCCTCGCCATTTGGATATCTCTGGGCCTTTCTAGATCGCTTTCCCACTAACACGGTTGGCATGGCGAATGGACAATGGGACTCAGAGATAACCCTATTGATCAACAGCTTCTTAATCTGCGCCCGCTGGTCACTAACCTCTAATGGTGCAATCTCCCACGCCTTGCCCCGGTTGGCGCTTGGCTCGGGCATATACTTTGAGACCCACTCTTGTATATAGAAAACATGTGATTCTAGCCTTGGCTGCTTGGTCAAACTTGCAGCCACTCAGGGTTGGGACAGGTGACACTGGGGATGGTGAGATTCAGGCTAAGGTGATTTTAGACAAGGCACATGTAGCAGGAACAGAGCTGAGGGTTGTCCTCTTTTCTTCCAGGGTGACCTTCTCTGGAGTGTGACACCTACTGTTTTGGAAATGAGGAAAATACTGAAGCCTGTTCCCTGAGCTCACAAACTCTGCAGGGGTTTATCCTTTCTCTCCATAGTCTCAGTGGATCCTTCCAGCTGTCAGCAGCTGTGTCCAGCTCTTCCCTGGGTCCCATCTCCTGCTTCAGACCCTATAGAGAGAGAGGAGGAGCAGGTGTTTGCATCAGGTCATGTTCACATGTATCTCTTCTCTGGCCCTACAGAGCACAGCCTCCCTTCTATGCTGGGGCCCTACGCCTGGGGTAGGAGTAACCAGGCTGCTCACCTGAGTAGATTCTTCAACAGTGGTTCAGAGAACATTTCTCCGTTTTCCCCATGTCGACTGTGGAATTCGGGGAGCTGGGGGACTGCTTCCAGGGTGTCTGATCTTACTCTGTTAGACCCTGTGGCTTAGCTCTGGGGGCAGGGCTGAGCTATTTCCTGTCCCAGAAGCCTCAAGTGCTGTGGATATGACCTCAATTTGCTGAACATGACCCCTATGCCACGGCCCAAGCCGGGCCTTCACTGCTGGCTCTGCAGCCAGTCTGTCTTCTCTAAGTCATTATGCCACCTCCTTCCCACCCTCCTACCCAATTAACTTCATTAGCAGCGAGAATTCAGGGGGTCCCCCTAGCCTTCTGTGTAGCCTGATCATCCACAGCAATTTTTCATTGTAAAAAGCCTCTGATCTGTCTTGCTCCAGCCTAAACAGTTCTGCTAGTCTTCATTCTAAACACAGGAAGGATGTAGAAGGGCCTGCCATTTGATTCATTTTCAGAAATTTAACTCCCAAGTCTCAGATACTTTCTGCAAGAGAAACAAAACCCAAAACCCATTCTGGTGCTTGAAGCAGGTGCCACAGTTGTGGATGGAGGAAGTGACCTGGGCCCGTGGGCGAACTCTGGTCCGAGGTTTGAGAGAATGTTTCTTGTATCCATCAGTGCTCAATCTCAGGAATCTGCTCATCTTATACCTGGGGGCCTGGTGGGGATTCCCTTTCCTAGGGACTACAGCCTCTTTCATGAAGACCCTTAGCTCCCCCTGCTCTGTGGAAACCACCATGGCCGTGTTGCTTCTTCCTGGAGTCTCTTTCTGGACTCTTTCGGGAGTCCTCCGACCATCCCAGGGAGGGGGGCCCTAACTCATATTGCCTTCCATGAATCTGAGCACTGGACGCTGCCCATCTCCGTGTTCCCCAGGGGTCCCTCTGGGACTCTTACTCTGCACCTTCATCAATACCAGCACTCCATCCCTGTAGATACCTCTTTCAGCCCCACGAGATCACATGACTTTCTAAGCTGCCTACCTCTCCATTATCCCCCCCTCCCATCCATATAACCTTGGTCCAGTGCCCATCCCTAAATACCCCTTTTCATCTCTTAGGTCAAACTCCCCCATCTGTGACTGACCAGCTCCTAGGACGGCTGACCAGCTAGTGGATAGTCTGTCTTTGGGTCTGGTGTTCCCTTCTCAACCATTAGCTGTGGCCAGGTGGTGATGGGGTCATGTGGTACAGAATGTGGCCGGTCCCAGTCAGTAGGGGCCATGGCAGGGGGCGATAATGATGGATGCCTTCAGTAAAGGAACAAGGGCCAACTATGCTCTCTGAACCCCAGCAAGCCCACCCAGGGCATATGCCTGGATCCCGTCCCCTGCCTACTCACGGGGACGGGAGTTAGACTCGTCTGTGCTCCCAAGATCAAAAAGGAGGAGAGGTGGGCAGCCATCTGCCCCCTCAGAAGGACCAGCTCGCACCCCCTCTAGAGCTCAGAAGGGAACAGGAAAGAGTGATTTGGGAAGACCCTGAGTGATGTCACAGCTGCAGGCAGGTCCTTCCTGGTAGGCTTGTGGCTGTGGTCTCTCAGTGTCCATGCAGAACACCTGCAGAGGGTCAATGCCTGGGTTAGTCCTGAAAATTGGAGCTGTCTTCTGACGGGTCTGGGCAGAAAAGGGCTGACTTTTGGAATGGAGTGTAGGAAAGGGGTAACTGTCTGATTTGCTGAGTGGGCTTGGGTTGAGAGTCAGTGACCCACCTGCCTCTCCTCTTGATGGCTTCTTGAGGAGTGGGAACACATGACATAAGGCAGAAATAGTTCCCTACCACACTGCTCACTTTCTAGCAACCATCTCCTTCCACAGAGGGCCCCAGGCAGATCCCAGTCCTTAGGGCAGCTGAGTGGGAACTCCAGGTTGGCTGGTAGAAGAGGAGATCCCAGTCTTTCCTCATCCCAGACATGGTTCTGCTGTAGAATGCATGTGGCTGTTAGAATATCCCTCATATTTCTAAGATATGCTCAGCCCGTGACTAGTGTGTGCAGCGGAGAAAGCCCTGGTCCAAGAAACAGGGACGTAAGTTCTAGTCCCATATCTTCCAACTTGCTGTATGAACTTGGGCAAGTCCCTTCCCCTCGCCGGGCCTAACTTTCCCATCTGTGTAATGAGAGGATTGGATGAGGTAATCTGTTAGAACCTGGCTGGCTCTCAAGTCATCATCATCATAAAATCACTAATACTTCTTGAAAGTCTCCAGGTGCTTGGTGCTTTACCAGCATTATCTCCTTAAATCCTATAATTATTTGTCAGTCTTTTTCAGAGGAGGAAATGAAGGTTCAGAGATGTTAGTGACATGTCCAGGATCACACAACCAGGAAACCATGAGGATCGTCTGATCCCCGAGCCTTGGTGGGCCCTTCCAGAGGAAGGGGAATGCAGACTGGGGGCCTCTTGTCCTCAGAAACGTTGCTAGCTTTTGGGGCTGCTCTTTGGACCTCAGCGCCGCCCTCGCTACTTACCGTGGACTGGAGTCAGCACGCTTAATAACACTTGGCAGGTTTCAAACGATCTTACCCTGTGGAAGGTCATGGCTAGTCCTCAGTCCTGCAGTCAAACGCCACGCTGTCCCTGGGTTGCATTTATGTCCTTTAAATGCCAAAGCTGGATCAGAAGCCATTTTTTCACGGGGAGGCCCAGCATCCCAGAAACTGCAGTCAAATCAGAATTTTTCCAAGAAGCACTTTCTTCGTAACACCTCTGACAGATGGAATGGCCGTTGCTCCGCATGCAGGCGCAGGGGATTTTTTCTTAAATTAAGAATTTGATACATTCCTTCAGTTCCCCTCCAGGGGTTACAGAGAGCAGGGAAAGTGATGCCTTGTGCTAATGTGCAGGTGTGGTTATGCATTTTGAAGGAGATCTTGACAATCTCCAGGAAAAAATAAAATGTCCCCAAGTGACCCTCAGTTCTTGGTGAGAAATGCTAGCTTGTGGAAGTCCTGAAAGGCTTCGTGTCCCCTGGATATCCAAAGTCTGTCTGTTTGAGGGTCCGATGACAAAGTGGAAGGGACTGTGTGTGTACGAGCGTGTGTGTATGTGTGTGTGTGCTGGGGGCGCAGGGGCACTGGGACTGATCCATTCTGGGTTAGTGCTGTGCTAAGGAAGCAGCAATGAATAGGGGGTCTGGACGTGACCTTGGAGCCTTCCTCAACACGGCTCACGTGTAAAGGGACCGAGCACAGTGACCTCCTCTGGGCTCCTCTGGGCTGGGCACCTGAGGGCAACCTGCCTTGGCGAGGGCAACCCTGCCTTGGCGAGGGCAACCCTGCCTTGGCGAGGGCAACCGTCCGTGGAAGGTGAAGGGAACCGGTCTTGGGGAGTGGAGATGTTAGGAAGCCAAATAAATGGAAGTTTAGTCCTGGTTTGGGCAAGCCGCTTGGCCTCTCTGTGCCTCATCTGAAAAATGTGATAGTAACAATATCTACACCGTAGGTTGAGGGGAAGATAAAATGTGTGCTAATCACAGTGTATGGTGCATGGCAAATATTAATTTTTTTATGAATGAGCTTCTCTTGAAGCTCTGTGTATATATATTGAACAGACTTTCTTTTTAGACTAGTTGTAGGTTTACGGAAAAATTGATCAGAAAGTACAGAGGGAACAGCTATATAATAGGGACCCTCAGTGTTAGTATGGTTTGTAGCTTGAGAGCCACCATGGCCTGAGGAACATTGAGTATTCAACGTGGAGAAGGGCGTCAGTGAGCATGCTTTGGAAATTAGAAACAATAAAAAATAAAAGAAAGCACAGAGGGCTCCCATACCCCCGTTCCCACAGTTCTCCCTATTATTTATATCTTGTATGAGTCAGTGAGGTACGTTTGTTACAGTTGATGAACCGATAGTGATACATCATTATTAACTAAAGTCCTTCATTTGCGTTAGGATTCGCTCTTCATGTTGGACATTCTGTGGGGTTTGACAAATGTCATGACAGAATCATACATAGTAGTTTTACAGTCGTAAAAATCCCCTGTGCTCCATTCATTCGTCCCTCCCTCCCTCCCCCGGAACACCTGGCAACCACTGTCCCATAGTTCTGCCCTTCCCAGAATGTCATATAGTTAGAATCGTACAGTATGTAGCCTTTTCAGATTGGAGTCTTTCACTTAGTCACACGCATTTAAGATTCCTCCGTGTCTTTTCATGGCTTGATAGCTCATTTCTCTCTATCACTGAATAATATTCCATTGTCTGGATGTAACACAGTTTACTTGTTCATTCACCTACTGAAGGACACCTTGGGTGCTCTAGGTTTTGGCATTATTAACTTTGTAACCCCTGGGAGGTGTCATCGTTTGAGGGCAGGGACTTTAGAATCAGACCCAATGTCTCCAGATTCTGCTACTAGCTGGGTGATCTTGCAAAGTTATTTAATCACTTTCACCTTCTTCCTCCAAGAAATGGGGATATGAAAGGCTGTCACATAGACATCTACACTGTGATGGCTCAAATGGAACAGAAATTTCTCTCAGGTCATAGTGCAGATGGGGTGTCCAAGACAGCAGGGGGTGCTGCCATACTGGGTAAATTCAGGGACCCAAACCCACCATTTCAACACCAGTCTTCCACGGTCACTCTGGTGGGCTCCATCCCTGCCAGAGGGTAGGAGGGAAAGCGAGTGTGGGGAGTTCACTCCCTTCCTTAACCTGGCCTGGAAGTGGCACTCATTGCCCTTGCTCATATACTATTGGACAGAACTTGGTCATGTGTCCTTACCTCACTGCAAGGGAAGCTGGGAAATGTAGTTTAGCCATGTGTTGGGCTTCAAGTCTAACTGGAGGAAAGGGAAAGTGAGTTTGGTGGGCAGATGGCAGTCTCTGTCATGCGATGGAACCTGTTTCATAGGTTTGTGATGAGGATTAAATGAGAGGATTTGTGTAAAACCTTTAGCTGGCTGTCTGGTGCATCGGTAGTGCTCAATATGTGTTAGTTTGTTCTATGATTATTTGCTAGGCATTAGAGGGTTATAGCATTTCTGAGCTGGGGCCTTTCAAAACCAGAGACAATCCTACCTTTTCTAGTTTACACACTGGGTTCTAGATAAGATTCAATGGAAGAGAAGGGTCTGCAGCTTAAAAAACACTGACTGAGGGCAATTCCTGGAAGCCACACAGTGGGATCTTCCACCTACCTAAAAGCTTAACCTTGTCTCGGCTTTGTCTCTTGGTTGGGATGGTTCGGGGCTGGGCTCCAGCCTCATCAGAGCTACCCCAGAAGACACCAACAGGGATGGCGATAAGGGCAGTAGAGGTAGGGAGCTCCAGAGTCCCCTGAGGCTGTGGCTGAAGTCAGCCTGGAACTCCTCCCCCATCAACCAACAGCCCCCTGCATCCAATGGCATGAGGGCTTCCTAGGGTGACTCTCCCGACTCAGGGTCTGGGCGGGCAGGGACAGCTTCTAGGATCAGCAGGGTTGGACATGCATTTATTTCCCTCTTGTCCTTGGGCAGGACTTTGCTTCCAAGTCTAGGACTTCACATCTGCACCTGATACATTCCACCCTGGCACACTGGCCCAGTGCC
>PVJD01009674.1:0-60349 GCA_004026545.1 Mormoops blainvillei
TTATACTGATACCAAAAGTAGACAAAGACATAACGGGAACAGAAAATTATAAACCAATATTCTTAATGGTCATAGATGAAAAAGTCCTCATCAAAATTGCAAATGAAATCCAGCAATGTATGAAAGTGATATTACATCATTACAAAATCGGGATTTTTCTCAAGAATGCAAGAATAGTTCAACATTTCAAAACCAACCAGCAATTGGTATCAACATCCATTCATAGTAAAAACAAACAAACAAAAACAAACAAAAAAATCCTGTCTCAAACAAAGCATAGGAACCGATTTTCTTTGCCAGTAGATGGTATTACAGACAAGCCTATACCTAGCTTCACACTGAGCGTTCAAAGACTGAAGGCTTTCTTCCAAAGATCAGAAACACGGCAAAAATGTCTGTTCTTACCACTTCTAATCGAAATAATGGAAGTCTTATTTTATGTGATAATAAGACGGAAAAGAAAAGCACATACAGAGAAATAAAATAATTGGTTTTTACTCCCAAAGAACATGACAGTCTACATAGAAAATATGAATATATATGTATCTGTGTATATATGTGTGTGTGTGCGTATATACATAATTTAACTAAGTTCATGGTTGCAGAAAACATACATCAATTGTATTTCTCATTATAAGATGTCAATTCTCAACAGACTGATCTAGACAATTACACACTGTGGTATAATTTAAAAATGTATATCTGGTCAGAGGCAAGGACCAAGGAGGTCTCCTGGGCCTCTGTGTGGTAATGAACACTGTCTAGTGAAGATACATGGAAGGTTCTGAGACCCTCCTCTATTTGACCTCCTGCTGTGGGAAGTCTTTAAAACTCCAAAGGGATGACTGTGAGCTTCCTTAACTATGGAATGTATGATAATGGAATGTATGGAATTATGATTAAAATCAAAGTGTTGCAAATTATTTCCACATACTCGTCTCTACATGGATTAGAAACTTTTGTGTGCCATGACACTTTTTAAAGTTCTGTAACATTAGATGTTAACTTGTAGGAAACTATCTAACATATCAATAAATTATATTTTTAGATGAAATTATAAATGATTTTTGTTTAGAACAAAAGATGAACCCCAAAGGTTTCCATTTAAATGCCTCTAGGACAGTAAATACATTTTTTCTAAATTGGCAAAAAAATAATTCGTGAACCAGTATGATGTGCTATAGCAGGGAAAGCACATAAAATGCTGTGGAAGCTCTGAGTGAGGCCGTGACTGCGTGTAGGGGTGCAGGTCAGCAATGAGCTCCTAAGTGTCAAAATTATTGCCTACGAGTTATCCCCCACGGTGTCTCTGTTGCATCCCGCATTGCTGAAAATATTATTAATCAACTTAAATTACTTCACAATATTTGAAAATTGGGTGTTTTCATATCAAAAGAGAGCTTTCTCTCTTCTCTTAAAATGTCAGAATATAAGGCAATATTTGATTTGCATGAATGCAGGGAAAAATTAGCTGGATATGAGCCACAGTTGATAATTACACATCAGAGATATGTTCTCCGATTTACAGAAAACAGGTATTATATATTTTTGATTCCTGCCATGGTGGGTAAGCACTTGGGGAAACTTGTTTGTCCTGAAAAGAAATCCGCACCAGCACTGTAATTAGGAGGTTCACATTGGAGCCTGCAGCGAGAGTCTGGGAGCACTGAACCTGATACTCCTGAGTTAACTTGGAAAGTACTCACGGGTTAGTGGCACTCCATGGTTCCTGATAAAGCAAGTGCAAACCCTCTCGGAAGGAAATGGTTGGAAAATAAGTCTCTGTGGGTCTCCTGGGGAGAGCGCCAGGTGGCACCTGTGCATGTAGTGGGTTATGTGAACAGAGGCCTTAATTACGTTACAGATAATCTTTTCATGGATGTGTGTATAGCAAAGAAGCCTTGGGAGATATGAGATGGTGTGTCCCTAAGGATTAATGGTTATGTTTGTAATTATCCAATATAATAAAGATGATATCTCCCTCTGGATTATAGGACAGGCATACTTACTCATCATCATAAAAGGGTTCAGTTCTCTAAGCTCAAGGTTTCTGTCACATAATCCACTAAATATGCAGGTATCTCCTGGCCCTCTTCCCACAGCCCTCTGAGAATTTGGACCTGGGAATTCTGCCCAAGAAAATTGACTGATTCTCTAGTTACTGTTGTTGCTGTGAGAAATGGAGTTCTTTGTCTCTGATCTAGGAGTGTTGTATCTTCTGCCAGCACCTATGAAACTGTGGCAGGGTAAATGAATAGCTTGCAAGTAGGGTCAAATGTCAGACCCTTCATAGTTCTAGCCTTTTAAAGGGACAATTGGTTGAAATTATTAAAATTCAAAATGCATGTGCAATGTGACCCAGGCATTTTATTTCTAGATGTTTAATTTAGAGCCATATTCTCCCACAGAAATAAAGACACACCAGGATATTTATTGCAATATTGTTTGGATTAAAATATACATACAAGATATGTGTATATTCTAATAAAAAACTAAAAAAAAAACTCCTAAATAACTCATGATATAGACAACTCGCCACGTAATAGTTGCTTTGATAAACAAAATCATATAAATTCAGTAAAAAACAAATTAGCAGTGTACGATAAAGCTAATATAGAAAAATTTAAAACCATGATATAATAGGTTTACATTATGCAGTTAATCCCAGTGAAAATACACTACAGTTTTGTTGCTGTTTTAAAGCACAACTTAAGTTTTAAATTCCATCACTTGAAATTAAAAAATAAACTACAACAAAATGAATTCTGTATGTTTGAAAAATCGCTAAAAAATAAGACCACTGATATGTTTTCAAAGCAGTGCTATCAATGACTAAATGATTCCCCAGCCCTCCTATGCTGATTAAGTTACAGGACATCTATATGTTATATGAAATGAGGCCACTCTATGTATACAAAGGTGGAGAGATTCTCTGGTCATAAATGAGGTGAATGAAAGCATACTCAAGTGATACAAACTTGAGTGATGTTTCTGGTATAATACCATGTATCTAAAAACATCTCTAGTGATCAAGGGCTTTTCTTTATCAAAATTGGTTGGATTTTAACATCAATGTATTTTTGAAAGAATATATGCACCCTCATGTTCATTGCAGTATTATTTACAATAACTAAGATCTAGAAATAGCCCAAGTATCCATCAGTAGATGAGTGGATAAAAAAGCTATGGTACATTTACATAATGGAACACTACTTGGCTATATAAAAGAAGGAAACCTTACCCTTTGTGACAGTATGGATGGATCTGGAGAGCATTACCCTAAGTGAAATAAGCCAGTTGTGAAAGACAAGTACCATGTGATTTCATTACGTGGAATCTAATGAATAAACTAACAAACAAAATAGAAACAGACCCATAGCTACAGAGAACAGACTGACAGTTGTCAGAGGGAAGAGAGGGGTAGAAGTTTGGGTGAAAAAGGTGAACGCATTAAGAAAAATAAAAGAAAAAGGAAAAAGAACTCATGGACAGAAACAACAGTAAGGTGATTACCAGAGGGAAAGGGAGTTGGGGAAAGATAGAAGAGGGCAAGGGTTTGATAAATGGTGAGGGAAGGAGACCTGACTTGGGGTGGTGAACACAATGCAATATACAGATGACATATTATAGAATCGTACACCTAGAAGCTATATAACTTTATTGATTAATGTCACTCCAATAAATGCAATAAATGTAAAAATAAATAAAATTTAGATGCAAAAGAATTCAAAAACAAAAAAAAATCAGTTCTTAGAGATTTCGAGTTGTATAGCTTCCACTGGTGACACAATAAAAACAGATTTCAATGATAAAAAAATTAACAAATAGTCATTATCTGTTTATCCCTCCAAATTCACATTCATCATGGTAACTCATCTGCAATTGCCTTTCTCTCTCTTCCCTTAAATACCAACGTGCTCTCTTGCCTCCTGATCCTGATTTGCTTTTTATCTTATGAATATATTCATTATTATCAGTGTCACCACTATTATTTATTTTAGTTATTATTATTTATACTCATTATTTTTATAACTCTGAACACTTTCAACATCATGATTATTGATGATAAAGTAATTATCATAACAATTATGTTAATGATATTCCAATGATTCATATAAACTCTTGACTAGTATGTGACTCTTACATGTTATTAAAGAAAATATAAATTGATATAATGATTTTGGAAATAAGCTTGAACATATTTTGTAAAGTAAATTATTTGAACATCCTATAAACCACCAATTCTACCCCTAAGAAGACTCTTACGCATTTGCACCAGGAAAAATATACAAACATGTTCATAGAGTATTGTCCATGTTATTATAATGCTGAAAACTACCAAGATGTCTATAGACCAAATGATGGATACATACACTGGGACAGGGTCCTACCACAGAGAATTTATGGAACAGTGGAAAAGAACAAAGTGTGGTTTCATAAAACAGCAGGGACAGTTCTCAGAAACATAATTTTGAATGGAAAAAGCAAATGAGACATAATACAGAGCATGATAATATTTTAATGACATTTAAAAACAAAAATAAAATTGTGTGTGTGTGTGTGTGTGTATAAACATGTGATAGAACTTTATAAAAACTGATACAATAGGAAGCACAGAGTAATCCTGGGACATATTTGCTGGGAACAGGTGTGGAGAGAGGTAGGAACAGCATCCATGGAAATGAAACGATGTCGGTGATATTTTAGTTCTTTAATTAGGTGCTTGTTCAAGATGATTCATTTTCTTATTTGTTTTATAATTTATAAATAATAAGCAAGAATATGTACATTATTTCCACATGTATCAAAATATTATACCCTGTGTGAAAGTACCTTGCACATTGCTAACCGTATTTGTATTGAATAAATGTTTATGGACTGTATTTGTCTGAGGTTTTAGAAGTTATATTGCAAAGAGAAACCTTACATTCTGCCTGGTCAGGCCTTTTGTTTTTGGAGGTAACATAATCTGTGTCAAAGCCCATGTGACCATATGCAAAACAGGATGACAATGTCTTCCTGAGTACCTTTCAAACAAGCAGTGATATTTGCTTATAGGATGCCTTTCCACAATTGTGAATTATGGTTTTAAGAATAGAAATATTCCATACCACGGATCAGCATAGGTGCTACTGGGACCTTCATGCTGTGTAATGGAAGTGAGGATTATTTTTTATGGCTCATGGTTTCTATGAATAGAATTAACCACACACCAATTATCACCTCATTGAAAGGATAAGTCACTGTGACATCTACAGCTGAGATCAAACTCATTGCTTTTGCAATGCAAATTAATTAGAGTTGGAGGGAGCTACACTGGAGGGCTAGGATGCACTGCACATTTGAAAATGAACTTTAAGCAACTGGGGTGGGGGATGTGTTCCAGTTATTGTATAATGTTAATATGCAAGTGCTTTAAAGGGATACTATCAAAATAAAACATTCAAAAAGCCATAAAAATATCCCCTTTTTGTGATGACTGTAATTAAAGGGACATAGAAACTTAGCAGGTATATTATTTATTTTTAACTGGCAAGTGAGCTCTACAAACAGGGTTATCTTTAAAGTGTGTGTTCCTGGGTGGTGAATAAAGAAAGATGGTTGGCTTCTTATCATAGCTCAGGCACATATCAGATAAATATGCCCACCAGCCTATTTGGACACAGCAGTAGGTATTGCCATCTGCTCCCAAATATGCCTGCAACCGTGTAGTTCTTCCATTTTGGCACCAAATTTGTGGGGAAGAGCATGATGTCCTAAGATATACTGATTTCTGAAAAAAATCTTGAAAATATGTCCCTCATGACACAGTGGTGTAAATAGCTGGGTTTACTTTGACCATTACGGTTTCTTTTGGGGAACACCCATGTCACAATTCCTCCTCTATTCCAGGACAGGATGACATGACCCAGAAAATTTAACATTCTATTGAAATAAGCAGGTAAAGAAAACATTGCTCAGGAAGGTGATCACATTTGTTTGTACCAAACAAAGCAAAAATTTGATAACAAAAAGGAATACTATTTGCATCTTCTCAGGTAAGGTAAAAAGTCATGGGAAAATTGTAGTCACACTCTGATGGGAATGTTCTTGTTTTGCTTTCTGGGATATTTCTGGGCAGATCCCTTCTTTCTTTCAACATTATGTATTGACTGTCACAGATATAAGAATCTGTTTGAACTCACCATGGTATTACATATACTTCCTAATCTTAAGGATTTGCTGACCTCATATATTACTAACTTTGATTTCCAAATTCTCATTTGCGCTGTGAAGCTAACCATTCATAGTAATTGGATTGCTTATGAATTTACAATACATGAATTTCACATAAATATAGTTTCGCTGACATAAAAACAGGGCTTTGTTTTTAATTTTTAATAATACCCAGGTATTTAGAAAACATAAAGAAAAAGATTTTAAATCATAGAGTATCCAAGAAGCTGACAAGAAGTTGGACCCACTGGCCACTATACATGAAGAGAGCGTAGAGACCAAGAGAACAAACGCTTCAACAAACGACCAGTAACAATGTTCAGCAAATAAATGACCAGAGCTGCAGAAATAATACAGCATCTTTCAGAAAGACTCTAACTTAAAACGATGGTTCAGAATTCAATTGCTGGGTGAAATTTAGGATATTAGGTGGATACTCATTTTTCATTTTCAAGGAGAGAGAGAGAACATTATTTACAGAGCGATGATGCTCTTGAATGAGCAGAAGAATGTTTCTGGCAGCTCTATAAAAATACACCTGCACAGATATGATTAGCATCCTTACCTTCCATAAAATCAAGAATGAGGATGGAAGGGGATTCTGAAGATATTCTTGATGCAGGGATGAGGCAGCAGAGCAGGAAGTGAGGATAAAACCAAAGTGTCTGCACAAGATTGTCATGACTGACATTTATAAAATAGAGAAACTAATTAGAGAATTACCTTTTGTAGCACCCGATTAAAAAAAAATTCTGAAGCATTAAAGCCATGTCATTATCCACAAACAACTTGCAAAACTAAAGACATGAGACAACATGCTTCTATAACTTATGCATGCCACCCTACTCAGTTATACCTAAATAAATATGTAATTAATCCAAAAGTACACTAACTGAGGATATTTTTACTTTAGATCTTAATATGGGAGGAAATTATTTCTTGACTGAACATATAGTAAATCTTGTTTCAACCATTTCAGAATTCTAGGATTACTAGCAATTTATACAAATTTTTAATCCACTACCTCGAGTAATTGATGAGTTAAATACCGACACTTCCTGATATGCTAACAAGATTTGAGGTTATATTTCAATGGTATTTAAAAGAAACAACAAAAATAAAATCACAACTCTTTGGGTTTGTTTTGACTTATTGTTTATCATAAATGATAAAAAAATTAACCGTCTATCAAGACAAAAATTCTATGAATCAACGTTTCCAAGGCAAGCATATACGACCTCCTTTTAAATTTAAGTACCTGTCTGGACTTATATAAGACTAATGAAAATTACAGCTAGAGTTCTTAAGGCACATGTTTTACAACTACATAGGTTATAATAGCTACTCTATTTGTAAAAGTTTTTTTATTTGATTTTTATTTTTAAGAGAGTCTTATGATAGAGTAATTCCTGTCATCCAGATAAGAAGAAAGAAAGAAGTTATGATTTGCCTTCTATTTTCTTTTGCATTTACCAGTCTACGACCACCAACAGGTAGTGCCTGGGTAGGGGCAAAGATGTAAGCAGAAGAAAATGGCCAATTTGAACCACTGAATCAAAGTCGTGCTGCTGGAAACATGGTTCCTTCCAAGTCATTCACAGATAACTGCCAGCAAAGGGGTGTAGGGAGAGGTGGCCTTCAGCCATTTGGCATTCACCAGTATGTCGGCCAGCTCTGCTCCAAGAGTCTAATCACCATCAATCAGCACGATAACAACTCACCCTCTCATTGATTCTGAGTTGAAACATTGGCTTTCCCACCATGGTTATTCATTACATAGAAAATTTAGCCCATGTGGAAAACATTTTCTTAAAAATACAGACTACAATAGTTTTACGATGTGATCATATATGGACATTACTTACTATAAGTGATTTTGAATCCACTGACAAAATTAATAGTTTTAGTAAATTAAGTTGACAGTCTTCTCTCAGTTTTTCTCAGCATTCTGAGAAAAAAGTAAAAAATGACACAAACAAAAAATAACTGTAAAAACAAAGTCTGTGGATTGCTAAAATTTTTATTTGGTGGGTTAGGTAATTTTAAAAAATCTAATCAATATTAGTTTCTAATGATTTACCCTCAGCCATGATTTGAGGAAAGGGGCTTTAAGAGAAGTCTTTCAGTTACTTAATTTCCCTAGGGAAGAGTGGTTTATTTGTTTCACTGTGCCAACTTCAAAGACAGCATAATAATACTTCATAAATTTTCTCAAAACAATGCTTTAAAAAAAATCTATGTGCACACACACACACAAAAGAGTTCTGTGGGAAGTAACCTCACAGGGTGCTCTGATCATAAATTTCTAACAGGGAAGGTCATGGTGGGTAGTCATATCCCAGGTCTATAACTCCCTAGTGAAAACCTTTAAGCCAACCCTGTCCATTATTCTTGCACATCTAGGTTAACACATCTTTGAAATGTCAGAAATAAAACCCTGGAAGGGAGTACTCACCTTTAAGAGAACACACAATCATGCTAACTATCTAGTAATCCAGTTCCCACCTCTCCTTCTCCAATCCGCCTACTATTCATTCCTTGATATCGAATGTATAAAAGAAGCTGCAAAACTGTTATTTTCAGAAGCATTTGAGATCTTGCTCCCAAGCATATGTCATCAGTTTGGTTCAAATAAACCCTTATAAAAATTATCTATAGTTTTAGACATTCTTATATTGATATCGATGAGGCTTCAGCTTAAGTTAGATTGGAAGAATCTTGGTAAGTAATTTTGGATTAAAGAAAATGTGAAGTGAATAAATCTATGTGATAAACTTATATAAATTAAATGAAAATGTATTATTTTAAAGAAAATAATTGCCCAAAATAGCTCTTGGATTAAATTTCATAAAAATAACATAAAACATATATATTTTATTTGTTAAAGAGTGAGTCTCCTCTTTAGCATGCCCTCGCCACTTTCATGAAAAAACAAACAAATTTTTGCAAGTAGTGAAACTTGCCATTTGAAGGTGAAGCAGTTCTCTTATATACAGAATCATCACTCTAAATTGATTTTAACAGTTTGAAAAGAATTAAGAAACTGCAGAAACAGGAGAAGCTTTGAAAACCAAGATCAAGTTACCTTTTTGTAAGAGACATTTATATTTATAAGGAAAATCTCCATTTTTTTTTTTAAGGTTGTCTCCCTATTTGTACCAGGAAGAGAAGAATGACCAAATTTCTAAAAACTCTTATCAGTGGAGAAGGCATTGATTTAAACCTGCATAACAACCATACCCTTATTTATTGTGCTTTTCCTGGTAACCTCGCATAAGGCCTCCCCAAGCCCAGCATTTTTCTGTATCTCTGTCTTTAGCTGGAGATGGTATTTAAGACTGTGGCTTGGGACATTCTGGGCAGCTACTCAGTGTTCTTGGATCCCTCCCATGTATATGGGAGGCATACATGTTATTAGCTCCTGTTTGTTCTTCTCCTGATAATCGTGGGGTAAACACAAAAGGGAATCTGTAATATATCCAACAAGTTCAGCGACTGAAAGTAATTCCACAAGGTGATCTGATCATAAATTTCTAACTGGGCAGGTCCTGCTGGGTAGTCACACCCCAGGCTTATAAAAAGTTTATCTTTGCCTAAGGGAGCCCTAGCCATTGTTTTGGTGCAGCTAGGTTGTTAACACATCTTAGAAATGCTTTTTCAGATTCCTCGGAAGTGTAATCACCTTCAAGAGAGCACATAACTTTGGTTACTATAGTGTAATCCAATCATAGAGATGCCCTTGCCTTGGTTTCTTCTACCTTCATGTAATCTTTCTTACATTCCCTCCTTCGTTTCAAATGTATAAAAAGAAAGGCAAAACTGTCATCTGACTGAGAATATGCCATCTTGCTTCCTGTCATGTTGTCAGTTTGGCTCAAGTAAACTCTTATAAAAATTCTCTCCAGGTCCAGACAATCCTACATTGACAGGGGTCTCATCCAAGAGCTTAGCAGAGTAGAGGAAATATTAAATCCTACCCTGCACGGGCCATACAGTGCCCGTCATGAGTATTCAAGTCTGCTGTTGGGACATTAAAGCCGCCAGACCACAGTAAATGAATGAGTGTGGCCGTAGCCCAATAAACATTTATTTATGAGCATTAGAACTATAAATTCATATAACTTTCATCTGCTATAAAAAATTATTTTTATTTTGAAAAAAATATCCCAAACATTTAAAAATGTATGAACCGTTCTTAGCTCATTGGCTCTACAAAACAGGCAACAAACAGATTTGGCCAATAGAACATAATGTGTCCATCTCTGAAATGAATAATGGAGTCTTGGTTTATATATACACTTCATTCATACCCAGGTAGGTGTTTTGGTAAGGCTGTCTCGTGGTAATAAGGTTTGTAAACTGGTTATTTCTAAAGCCAAGAAAGCACACTGTCATTTTCACTGAATGCCCCTACTGTCGACCAAAACAAGTGCTGTAAGAACTATTTTAGATAGTGTCTTGTTAGGGCCTTGTGAAATAGGAGTTTGAAAATAAGTTTTCATGGTGAATGCATTGCATGATTTCATGCTCGGTGTCTTACTTTCTGCCTCATTTGTGTCAAATGATTCATTCATTAATTTATTCACTTAGTCATTCATTTGTTCATTCTATCATTCTACTTTAAATGGCAGGCACTTTCCTGAACACTGGGGAAACGGGAACGTTAGATACGATTTCTGAACTGCAAGAACATACAATAGCTGTTATACAAACAAACTAATGTCTGGGTTCCACTGTGATAATTGTGAGATATGAGAAGAGAATTCCAGGATCCCATGGAGGAGAAAGGATGCCTTGGCAAGGCAGGAGGTACAATGAAGATTTCGGAGAAGCAAATCTGTTGAAGACATTTAAAGAAGAGAACACCTATGCCAATAGCCTCTGATAATATATGTCTTATTTATTTACACAATAGTGTACCAATTGCCTGTATATTCCACAGTTACAGAATTTTACTGGACATTTTACTGGTGCTCTATTTGGATTCTCAAATTTAATTAGAGAAAAAAGTGACCCTGAGAGTAAAAGGTAGAAGTTCAAGGCCATCCAGTTTTTCAGAGGTGGCCTTATTAATCTTCAAAATTCTTCAGTGCCAACTCAGTATTGTTTCTACTGTACTAAGCATTCCTTGCTTCTTTCATAGCTTTTTCTTAATTGTATGTTGTTTATTCCCTCTTTTATATGCAGATTCTCTAAGTCAACTTTCAGCACTCTTATCTTTCCTTCAGTGATTCCTTAATGACTGTAGTTGATAAAAATTGAGAAAATGCAATAATAATGCTCAAATGATGTTACCTTTTCAGGATTTTCTGCTGATTTGAAGTAAAAATACAATTACCTCAGCTCTCAGACTCAGCATATTATGTTCTTCATTTCAGGTTACTCCATAAATTGCAATTATCGTCATTTGTGTCTCTCACAAGATTATAGGTGACTGAGTACTTCATCAACTAAAATCAGAATTTCCCATGGCACAAAACAAAACACTTGTATAATGATCTAGGTGAGTGGATTAAACATACTGAATGAGAGAGCTACGCACTGAAAATGTGAAGGGGATTAACAGTTTAGCTTTTCAAATCTATTCAACTAAAGTGAAAATGATGTGGCTTGGCTTAGGTATCAGAACCATTTTGGGGTTTAAAATTTTGCATTTCTGACTTCCTGCTCTTTAGGTCTTCCACCATTTTTAATACTTCAGAGCAGGATCCACACTCTTCCCTCACCTTCCCCTCCACCCCCCACAGCGATGGATGTACCTTCTCTGCCTCCACCCCAGGGACCCTCCTGACACATGGGGATGGGGGAGAAGGGAAAGCATGCAGGTTCCTAAGGTAGAATCTCTGTGGGGCTACAGGGTTCTAGAGTTTTGTGCTTTCTTCTAGGACATCATCATTTAGAACAATATATGGTTGGAATACCTGGATGAACATCACAACTACAACTTAAGCAGTTCTGTGTGAAACACTGTTCCTTATCTTGACTGTTATTACTCAGGGGGTCATTGTTATATCCCAGGGCTTCAAGCATATTATTTAATTTAGTCAACACAGGATCCTATAAAACAGTTACTATTATCCCCATGCTTCTCAAATCATATCTGCAGAACAGGGAAGGACACAGAATTTGGATGTTAAACTTATAATAGTAATATCAATAACAATAAAAGTAATAATGGGTTTGTGTTACTTACTGTGCTTTAGACATTCTCCTGAGTGCTTTAGTACTTTACATGGGTTAATTTATTTAATCTCTCCAGCATCCATAAGAGTTATTATCATCATTTTGAAACTACAAATTTAGGTATATAATATACTTAATGTCAAAACTAATAAATGGCAGGACAAAGTTTTGAACCTAGACAGTCTAACTCTGGAGGTCACGTGCTCAACCACTGCACTGCGCCATGAGAGAATCCCTCGGACGAGGCAGCCAATGGAAGGTATTCGTCTTTACTCCCAAACTATCTTCCATAGACAAAAATGTCTTATCTGCATGCCCCTGCCTAACTTTAATGGGGGTATCGTTTAACAAAAGAATTCAAGTCATTGAACAAATGCTATGGTTGGCTGGTTAATTGTTTATACACACACACACTTACACACACAGATGTGTGTGTATATATATATATATATATACATTTCAATACACAGTAACTGTTTTCTCCACTTTTTTTGTCCTAAAATCTATGCCTTACCCATCCCCATGGATTGCAATTGTTATGTATCTTTTTTATTATCCTTGGAAATACTTCTGCATAGAAAGTGATTATCTGTCTAAACTATCTATCATCTATCTATCTGCCTATCTATCTATCATCTATTTATCTATCACCTATCTAATGTTTTGTGTTAATTTAACCTATATCCTATGGGAGATCTATTGGTCTAATTGAGAGAATATCCTCCAGGGAGAGCCAGCATTGGAAATTTAATCAGAGGCCCGCATTCCACAGGTATGCACTTTAGTTATCTTCATCTCTAATAGTCCTGTCTGATTAACATTAAAATAGCATAATGGGTATGAGACACTATTTTTTGCTACTTATATGAGTGATAGAAACATTATGCAGGCTTTCCTGACCTTGCAGGAATGAAGTGTAAGAATCCAGAGACCAGGTTATCTATGTCTTTCGGAATGGGCCTAAGGCCAGATTCTGAGTATATTTGTCACCACACTAAATCTTGCTGCTGGAATCTTTGTTGCATAAGCCTCAGGCAGATCTTTCACACAGGTGGGATCAAAACGTTAATAAGGAGCTTACAGTTGCATGCTTGTTTGCCAATGAATGCATGATGACCATCCTTCTGTTAGCCTTGCTTTAGTGTAATGTGGTTACAGGAGAGGATTTAAAACATGACTGCTTCTACTCTTGGGACTTTTATTTAGCATAAAGGACCTAACTGTGAACAATCCCTGGCCTTCGATCAGTCGGTGGCAGGAGTTTGTATGTCTGAGTTCACACACGGGTGCATAAGTGCATGAGTGCCTGTGTACACACCCCACACACCCACAGGAGAGTGGTGAAATATAAGGAATGAAGCGGGAGACAGAACGGGGCTGCCAACTGTTTATATATGGGCTTATTTGTCCTTGTCCCTTAGGTTGGAAAGTTTTTCATCCACAAATTCTCCTGAATTTCTTACTGGTGAGCAAGCCATTTGTCTTTTGCTCCAGAGATGGTAACACGTTATTTATGATCCACACTTAACTACAGTTGTTCAGATCCCTGTCACCCCCAGGATTGATGGTTAAAATGCACTCTACTTTAGTCTACCCTCTTCAGCTTACATGCCTTTATTTGTTCTTTGAAAGCTTGCGCTGTGTATATTTCATGGAAAAATCCGGTTTAAGTGCTCTTCTTTTTACTTTTTATGTGTGACAAATGTTCAAGCCGCTTTTCTCCCTCAAAATTTCCATCATTATTGCTCTTTCCCTTCTCGTGTTGCCATGCTTCTTCCTCATGTCTTTAAAATAAGAAAGCCATTTAGTAAACAATGTAATAAATACTCCCCTAAGCCCTTAGGGCTTATATCATCCAACACTGTTTCTAAGCCTTTAGCGCCATGGTGTTCTTGAGTTATAGGTTTTCATTTAAAATTTATGTTGTTTGCTTTTGTCTATATGAATTAAGCATTCTCTACTCAGAATGGTATTTCTTTAAATTTCCTCCTTTTTACCTTTTGTTTTTGTTTTCTTCTCTGGATTTAGCCATAAACTTTTTCAAGTAAGAGTGAAGATAGCTGTCTTGGCTGAGTAACTCAGTTGGTGAGAACATCGTGTTAATATGCCAAGTTTGCGGGTTTGGTCCCCAGTCAGGGCACATACAAGAGTCAAGCAATGAGTGCGTAATTAAGTGGCACAACAAATTGATATATCTCTCCCTTTCTCTCTGTCTCCCGCTCTCTCTTTATCCCCCTTTTTCACTCTCTAAAATCAATTAAAAAGATATGTTGTGAAACCAAAAAACCTTCCCTTGACCCAGTTCAGAGTAAATAAAATAGTATTAATAAGAGCACTTGCATTAGGTTAGGTAGGCAATGCTATGCTATAGCAACAAATGGCCCACAGTAACAACAATGATATTATTTCTTGTTCGTATAAAGCTAACCCATGGTTGAGGGAAAGTCTAGGATAGCTTTCCTCCATTCAGTGACTCAGGGATCATGGCTGCTTTCATCGTGTGGTTATACCTCTTAAAATACTTAACCTATATTTTCTCCATGTCAATGCGAGAGATAGAATAAACAGAAGGTCATCTAGCGGACCTTTGGTGTTTCATTCATATTACTTTTCTTTAGACACAATGTTCAGACCCAGTTCCAATGCCTGTTTACCTGCAATGGGATTATGAATACCAGGTAAGTGGTGACTGTCTCTGCCTAGAGTTTCCACAGAGGGAGAGCTATGTGACTGCTGAGACCCTCTAATATGGATGTTACTCAGAGCAAAGAAATTCTTAACTCGTCATAGTTAAGATGCATTGTATCTATTGTTCAGAGGTATCCTTGTAAGGAACTGGCATCTCCACTTAGCGATATGTGTGACTGGCCTCTCAGCAAACCGAGCTCAGTTTCTCTTTCTCTAACCCCCTCCTTGCAATGTGCTAAATAAAGAGCTATAGTATTTTATGCAAGAGTCAGCCTATTCCTTTCCTTTAGGCAAGAATCATAATGATGTGGGGATAGAGCGGGAAGATTTGGTGAGCTCCTTTATTGGTGGCAATAAATGTTGAGGGAAGTCTTCCAACTGGACCTCTGTATCTATAAGATTGTATCCTGCTATGCATCAGCATCTTGAGAATTTTAAAATAGTTTCTGAACTTTGAAATCTTGCTAAGCTTGTTATACCTTATCTATATCTATGTAGAGACTAAAAGTGAAGTCCTTAAAAATGCAGCAGCTGTGGATTTTTCTTTGACAACTGCAGGAAGGAGAAAGAAAATGTGGGATGCTAAAGAGTGATCAAGAAGATAGGCTCTGGTATCACTCAGGTCTGGGCTTAAATTCTCTCACTGTTGCCTATTAACCATTTGATCTTGAGTGAGTTCGTTAGCCTCTGAATCCTTTTGAAATGGAGACACCAAGACTTACCTCAGTAGTGGCCCTGGCAGGGTGGCTCAGTTGGTTAGAGCATGTCCCAATGTGCCAAGTTTGCAGGTTCAATCCCCAGTCAGGGCGCATACAAGAAGCAACTAATGAATGCATGAATAAGTAGAAAAAAAAATGGATAAGTCTCTCTCTCCCTGCTCACTGTCTGGCTCCCTTCCCCTCTCCCTCCCCATGCCCCTCTCTCTCTAAAAATCAGTTTAAAAAATTAAGGTCATGTATATTAGCAGTACATGTACTTAGCAGTAAACATTCAATGAATAATGGCTATCAGCATAATTGTTAATCTAATAACTATAATAATTACAACACAGAAGATAGAAGAGCTACAAGTAAACAGAGAAGACAATCTAGACCTAAGACATCTCCCAGTTTTAGTGGCAGAAAGATTTGTAAGATGTTCCCTGCAAACATTAATATTTTATTAGTGGTAACACAAATATTAATGACAGAGCTTGAGATTGCAGAGATTTGAGGTCTTTTCTTATATACTTTTTGGTTGACATCATTCCAAAATTTTCTTCATTTTTCTGCTAATGGATGGGAATAAAGGCATTCAATACCAATGTCTACTTTCATTTCGATTTTGTGTAGAGATGGGAGCCTTCCTGACCTGAGGGGAAAAATCCAAGAGTGCCAGGAACACTATCTAAGGAACAATGGTAAGGAAAACTCAGATGTTGAGAACCAATATGTAGATGGAAGGTGAAACAGCTATTTGTATTGAGGCCACAAACATAGAGAAAAAGCGCTGCGTGGTAGATCTGGTAGGACTGGACCAAGTGAGCTTGGTACCACCCCACGACTGGAATGGGGACAGGATGGATATCATCATGTTCCTTATCATGGAAGGAAATCTGAAAGCAGAGGAATAAAATAACTTGTATTCCAATCTCTAAGGGCTCCAAATCTTTGCTCGAAGTATGTTAGTACATGCACTGTACGTCTGTGGTATCCTCAAAATATGTCCTTGGTCCTTTCTTCATTTCATTCACTCTCAATACTGATGACACCCAAATGGAAAACCCTGGCACAGCTCCTGAGGACAGTTGTTCTCAAAGGATGCTCTCCAGCCTCTCCAACATCGTAGGAAACATGACAGAAATGCAAATTATTGGACCCCACTTCACAATCAGAAACTGGAGCTAATAGCCTAAAACCTGTGTTTTCCCAAGTCCTCTTGGTGATGCTGGTGGTTCACGCTACAGTTTAAGAACCATGGTTGTGCAATGTGTCACAGGTTACTCATATATCACAGTACGCTTCGAATGTGACTCGTCTCTCCTTCCCCAGTTCTGCTGATATACCCAGTTCCACCGCTCTTACACAAACGTCTCCTCGGGGCTAGCCACTTGAGCAGAAATTTGAACTGGACTTCTCCTTTCTCATTCCTCAGATGAAATTGCCAATCATGTGGATAACTCTCCAATCCATCCCCTCTTCTCTGCCTCCGCACAGACCACCATCAACTCAGCCTGTATTATTGAAAGGCTTCCTTGCTCAACCACTATTTTGTGCCAGGTTTTGTCAGCAAACTGTGGAATGCAGGCTACATTCTTGCCATTTCTTGTTTTGTAAATGAGGTTTTATTAGAATATCGACACACTTGTTTGTTTTGCACTATGACAGACTTGAGTAGTTGCAACAAAGACTATATAGTCCACAGTCTAAATATTCACTCTATGGCCCTTCACTGAAAAGGCTGGCTTGCTTGTTCCTGTGTTAGGCACTGGGTGCGCATGCAGAGAAAGATGGATGCCATATATGTTCCCAAGGAATTTATAGTCCAACAAACAAACAAACAACCAGTTCACAAAGTGAGCATCTATGTCAGGAGCATCTGACCTAGCCTGGGGGATCGAGAAAGGGTTTGCAGGGGAAGTGAGATGAAGCTGAGTTCCAAAGGATATGTGGTCATTCATCAGACAAAGAAAAAACGAGAAAAATGTTACAATCAGATGAAGTAACCCCATTCATTCATTCATATGATTTCTGTCAGTACTTGGTATAGTTCTCAGTACATTCTGCTTTTCCATGCTGTGGACTAGCCAATAATCATTTCATAAAATGTCTTTAGAGCAGGAGCCGACAGATTCCTGCCTTTCTAGAAAGTTCCCCAGGTCACAATGGTTTCTACTTCTAGAATCAATTAGACACAACATAGCACAGCAGTGAACACCTATTTTGAGCATCCAAGACACTCCACATTATGATGAGAAACAAATCTCTTCCCAAAAGCCCAATACACACCTGGGTTGTTCCCAAAGTGACTATCGGATTGTACTCTACATCCGCTAACAAGTGACCTGGATAGAATACTGGTGTAACAATTTTGCCCACGGGTCCACGGCAAAATGTATATACACCACTAGTTTTCAAGGCGAATTGTCTCCAATATTAGAAATGATTTTTGTTATGTGTTCCTGCTTGCCCACAAAAATTATTTTTTCCCTTTATAGATACACTTAAGGACATATTTTTAAAATCTTATAAACTCAAGAAGCTATGTCTGAAATAGTTATAAAGGCATTTACTTACTTTACTTTTTTCTCCCTTTTTAAATTGTAAATACTAGCTGAAAGAAAAAAAAATCACTCCTCTTCTCATCAAAGACAGGAGCGTCAGAAGCACTTTTCGTCCTGTTATGGGAGAAAAAAAAAGGTGCAAAAACAAGGGACCAGGCGACGGTCATTGAGAGGTGAGACTTGGACAATTTGCTGTGACCTTACCTGCTTTTACTGCTGCCCTCCATCTCAGGGAAAACACATATCCCATTCCCTTTCCTGCTTACAAAGCTGTACTAAAATAATTCCACCTGTTTGTGGCTGGCACTGATCCTTTTTGGCATGAAAAATGGAGACACTGGGACTGTTAAAATGCTGTCTCCTTTTCCAGCATGTTGCTGGCTGCCCTCCTTCAGCTAATAACTCGCCCCCATCCAAATAGTACATTTTCACTTCAGGCAGGGATGTCTTTGGATGTCTGTTTAAGAGGTAGAAATAGTTAGGGGATCTGAGAGACTTCTTAATTTCCCCCTCCTCTCCAACTTCTAACATTCCTCATGAGTCAGATCATTGACTGCTAGCTGCTTTTTCTCCTACACAGCCCTCTTTCCTTATCGCCAGCATTACTTTCAATCTTGTTGCAGATCTAGCTGATTAAAAACACTGGCTTTGAGAAAATTCTCTTCCTTGAAAGTCAATGCTTGCGGGAGATTAGGACTATTTATATTGTAAGGCACTCCCTTCAAAACCTCTGGTGGCTTTACTCTCTTGACTGATGCAAACCTCAACTAATTCTCTTTATCCAGATAATCCACTAGCTTCCAATATTCATCAAATGGCAAAATGAAAAGCTTTTAAGAAAGAGAATAAATGCGCAGGCTTAAAATCACATGGAATTTTAGTCTTAATAAAATTGTGAAAGAAATTATGAGGAAATCAGGATTCTGAATCTTATTTCCAATGAGACAACTTGGAAGCAGATAAAATCCATAAGACCATAGCAAATATGTTTTGTACCTCTTGAATTACTTTAGCAGATATTTGAATCCCAAACTTTTGATGAGGAGAAAGAAATGTTCTTTTTTTTCTCCCTGATAAGATCATCTTAAGATAAATGACTCCGATCCGAGCTCCTGCTTTTTCCCTTTCTTTATATGCATGGAATTCCCCATTGTCTTACCTGCCTATCACTTGTGCCTAAATTAAATTCATTAGATATTTAATATGCAGAGGCCAGACAGAAAGTATTAACAAATATAATATCTATAAAAAGGAACTAAAATATCATCCTGAGGAAGTCTCAGCATTATATTCAATAGTAAGGACGGATAGAGTCATTCTGAGTCAGCCCAGGAACTTTAGGAACGCTAAGAGATGCAAAGTTAGTCTTTTCCAGGATTGAATTGTTCCTATAATAGTAGGAGAAAGAAACTGTGGTGAGGAAAGGGATGTTTTTGAAACGATGACACCTAGAACTCCATTTCTAAACATAAGAAATTAATAGTTGAGCAGATTTTCCAGACCACCTGTAAAATATGTGAACTGCACGCACTATTAATCATGTCTCTCCATTTAATCCTCCAACTGCGTGAGGGGTGCCAGGTAGGCTGATCCTATAGGATTCTTACATTTGCTGCTGGAGTACCTCTAAGGACTATCTATATTTTCCAAATATATTAGAAAGTAGTACAGTGGTTCTGTCCAAGAGACTAAAAAAAATAAAACAAAGCCTCGGTTTTCTTTATAGATGGTAATATGCTATGGTTAAGTATCAATTAACTTAGTATTCATCAAAAAAGTTCTGGTATTTGGAGCAAGAGGATACAAGAAGAAAGAATTATTATTTAGGATGGGACCTAGCAAGTTTCTTTTCCAGGTTTCCTCTGTATTTTGTGAATGGGACGCCTCAGGCAAGTGAAATAAACGGGTGAGGATCATTGTAAGAAAGCAAACAAGAGAGCTGTAAGCCTCACCTATTGACCTGGATCGTCAAACACAGAAACCATCACTGAATCTCAGTCGGTGCAAACAAAACCAGCAGACCACCGGCCAATCACGTTGCCTGTAAGTTCCGATGCAGATCGCTCGGTTTCCTCAGAGCGGTTTGCTTGCACACAGGCATGGGCGCTGATGGTCAAACAGTGGAAATGAGTGCATTTGCGTCTCTTGTGTGCCCTGGTCTTTGATAGCTCCATAGTCAAATAATGAATGTGCTGAGTTGTAAAACGATAAGAATCGCTCCTAGAAGGCTCGCCTTGGGAAAGGTCTCTTACACAGGGAGAATTCTATTTGGGGCTTGTTGAAGTGGAAAACCTCAGTGGGACCACTTGGTTCCATAGATAGGTATAATCTGAAAATACTTGAATAAAAGAGGGAGCGTAAGCAGATTTCATCTCGGCTAAATATTTCTTAACCACACCACCAGCAGGAATATTGACACTTCTCCAATACCAATCCATAATCTAAGTGCTTGTGTTAGAGAAATTCTCACCATCCGTTCCTGGGGATAAAAGATGCTTGACTTGCCTTCCTTTCCCCCACAAATTTACAAGACAGCCCCTCATCAAGAATTTTACCTGCTCCAAAAAAATAAGGGAAAATCAATAGAAAGCTTTTTCCTAGTCTTTGTATAGCCAGCTAGGTGGTTGGCATTAGAGGGAGGTGGCTTGGCCATGTGCCCTAGCTGTGATTCATCCATGGGCCTTTGGTACATAAGGTCTGAAAACTGTGCTCTGAATTATCATGTGAAGTCCTGCCTCTCTTCAGGTGGAGGCCCCTTTGCAGATTATAGGGTTTTTAGGGAAATGTTTTCCTCCTGAATTTGAATATAAATTCTGCTGAGCTTGCCAAGGTTCAGTGTTGCTTTAGGGTATTGTGTGTTTGTGAAATGGTCTATCTACGTCTCGTGCTGGTGGGCAGGCTTTTGGAAGGACCAACTTTAGGGTGCCCAAACTCAGCTTGGATTGCTCTATTAGACTGGAGTGTGGAAAAGTTGCCTTTTATATGCATAGTCTGTGGTGCCGTTTCAGGCTATCATACTTTCGGACTTTGGTAATACATTGCTGGTGGTTATTCCATGGTTTTTGTGGGAAGGTGATCATTTTCAAGTCATCTTTCTGATTTTACCTTGAAAATATTTTAGGTAAATTACTTGTACACAAAGACTCCCCTACACCCAGAGGACAAGATTCTTTAAACACGTCTTCTCTTAATACGTTATGCTTTTCATTTAAAGCATTTGCCACAGTTTGTAATATGTGCTTATGATCATATAATTAACCCAGGAGCACAGTTTGCTCACTCTGAGCTCCCCAGAGCTTAGTACAATGCCTGGTACACAGTAGGTATTCATGAAATATTTGCCAAATAAATGATAAATACCCTCTGGGGTTGACCAGAGTCGTGGGGAAAAGCTTATGGTTTGAGAAACAGGACAGATATGAGCCTGTTTTCTTCCTAAATATATTAAAGAACATTGGTGCTTGAAAGTGGGACAATGCTTGGATACCAAATACAAATTTTAAATAGATTTTTGTTCTCCATGAATTTTTAGCATGTTATAACTAAGTGCAATCTGAGCTACAGTTATTATCTATTTCCAACTGAGAGCTCAGGAAATTAATTTTTTTTTCAGGATGCGTTGTTCAACTTTTACTGAAGTAATTAAACCCGTTAGATTTATAAAACACAGCTCCATTATGTCTTAATATTTTCATTAACATCTTGTTTTATTTATTAATTGACCATTTTTAATAACTTTTAACATGTACTTAAGCATAATAAAGTGATTCAAATGAGATAATGCTCAAGAAATGGCAACGTCTCACAAAATGTTATGCTCGTAAACTATTTTAAAATTATATTATTATTGAGAATTTCACTAAGTTCCTTGCCCAACCGCAGTTCAGAATTGGTGACCAAATTGAGGAGCAAGAGCTTTTCTTATTCAATTACACTTTATCTTTGTGCCTTCCCAGAACCATGCTGCAACATGGTTATTGAATAAATGTTTCTTGAATAAATAAATAAATGAAGGAACAGAAACTTGGATTTTTCTAGAGTAAACTGAACTTGGGAAGTTTTATTTTAATGTTAACGTTTCAAAAAAACTTTTATAGCTTGAAACGAATTATAATACTATGGGTGGTAATATTTTTAAGAATAGTGAGGCCTGAAAAACTAGATCGATGTTTTACCTCGAATTTAATAGTAGAAGTAAAGAAAATAAAGGAAAAAGAAGCAATACACTCAGGCTTTGTGGCATCTGAAGTTTATATGATATGAGGGTACCTTTTGTCAGAAGAAAATAATTTTAAAAATTAGAACCATAAACTTAGGTACCAGTCCTTAGCTGGGCCGTGCAGGAAAGAGACCCAAAGCATAAGCTTCAATGTCTTCGGGCCACATCTGCCTCTTACCAACACCTGAGAATCATCCCGTTTGGGTCTTTTGGTCACTGCAGAGCCCAGACGATCATTATATCGTTGACAGTGGTTCTGCAGGATTTAAAAACTGAATTTCACCATGAAGTATTTAAATATGCTTTTAGCAGAAACAAAATGACAATAAAAATACTTTCTCAATTTTTGCCGACCAAACGAACTCCCTGCGATTACATGGCAAGCTTGATCCCACAACTGCAAGGGTTCATGGGTTCAATGAACAGACACAATACACTCAGCCCCACTTAACTGGCCATTTTCTGCAAAAATGAAAGTGAGAATATAAATATCCTGCCTAATTTCACAGTAAATGCACAGTGATTTCAAGTACCCAGGAACTTTTTAGTTACATACTTGCCTCCTATCCACCTTCTAGGGGTGTCCATTGTTACTCTTTATGTTAAGAATCTAAAAGCTTTTCCAACTGGCCTAAAGGGAACCGGAATCTCCAGCTTTGCTCATTTCCTCCCACCTTTTATTATCATCAAGGAAATGCAAATTAAAATCACAATGACATGTCAGCTCACGCCTGTCAGAATGGCTATTATCAATAAATCAACAAACCACAAGTGCTGGTGAGGATGAGGAGAAGGAGGACCCTCCTGCACTGTTGGTGGGAATGCAAATTGGTGTGACTGTGGAAAATACTATGGGGTTCCTCACAACACTAAACATAGACTTGCCTTATGACCCAGGAATTCCACCGTAGGGTATTTATCCAAAGAAACCCAAAACACTATTTCAAAAATATGTGCACCCCTTTGTTCATAGCAGCATCACTTACAATAACCAAAATATGGAAGCAACCTAAATGTTTACTGATAGATGAATGAATGAATAAAGAAAATGTGCTATATATAGGCAATGGGATGTCATTCAGCTACCAAAAAGAATAAAATCTTTCCATTTGTGATGACATGGACGGAGTTAGAGGGCATTATGTTAGACAGAGAAAGACGAATACCAAATGATACCACTTATATGTGAAATTCAAAGAACACGGTAAATCAACAAAACAGAAAGAAACTCATAGATACAGAGAACAAATAGATGGTTACAGATGGAAAGGGGTTGGAGGGGCTGGGTGAAAGAGGCAAAAGAAATTAAGAGTACAAATTGCCAGTTACAGTAAGAGTCCTGGGAGTATAAAGTACAGCAGAGGGAATACAGTCAATAATATTGTAGTAACTATGTGTGGCGTCAGATGGGTACTAAACTTACTGAGGTGATTGTAAGGTACATAAATATCTAATCACCATGTTATACTTAGTGATCCGAAACTTACATAATACTGTATGTCCATTGTAATTTAATAAATAAAAGTTAAAAACTATATATATATAAAATAAATTGAGAATAAAGTCTTAAATGCATAAAGATGCAGCCTCCCTCTCTTCAGATGACAGGGTCATGCTGGCGGCCTGGAAGTTATGCGCAAGCACGGGTCACTGGTAATTGACCAAATAAGGTGGTTAGAACGCACTGAGTCCAATACACTGTTCCCTTTTTAATTTTTTTTCATAATTTTGTTTCCATGTGATCAGTGAAGGATGATGTGCTCATTCTACCTGAAAGTATATTATGAGAGCACTTTATTTTTTAATAAAATACAAACCAACACTCCCATTACTTCTGACAAACGTTATGCCCGTGAAATCACACTATATTTTATTGCACAGTTAGAAAGGAAAGTTAGTGGGCCTAAAACTGTGGTCAGAGATATGAACATTATTTATCTAATGAGATATTAAGGTTATCATATTTCTATGCCACACTGAAAGTCCAGGACACTCAAATTAATGGAGATACCTGTAATATTTTCTTTAGTAACATGAAAAAGACTCCACCAAAACTGTACATTCTGTAGTATGGTATCCTGCGTTCTTCGCAGAAGTGAATGAATTGGTTGAACATTTTTGAGTTTATCTATTCTGTATATTTATTAACTCATGGGTTTACTGAGCTAGTCACTCTACTATAAATTACTATGTAAATGATTAGTTGTCTTTCTAAAACTAGCTGGTGTAGTCTCTACCTGCTGTCGTTCAATAATCAAAAGTGAGCTTCTCTACTAATGTCCCAGAAATTCAGTCCAGTAAAAAACAGTTAAGCAATAACACTTCGGGTTATGATGTGTTTATAAGAAACTATTTTAAAAACAAAGTTTAAGGCATTTACATTGAAATCCAGATGTAGGTTCAGAATCTTAGAAATATTCCCATAAATCCATTTACATTGGCAGATTAAATGGCAACCGAACCAACCTTTGTCGTATTTTATATTTGAAAATATTCAACATTTGAAATTTGTGTTTGGGACATAATGATTGAAGCCATACCATTTTCTAAACTATGTTCTGTGAAAGAGCTTGGAGGATGCCAGCCGGCAGGCACCTGCTGAAGATGCCGTGGTCTACATAGCTTCGGAGGCGCCTGATCAGGCTCCTCTCACAGAGATTCGCAGTGCACAGTGCTGCCTTCCGGAAGTCACAGAGTAGAGAAGTATTAGACTGAAGAAAAATGTTCCCCTCATTTATTTGAATGAAGATGTTATGTGGCTTCTTAATAACATCTTACAGAACAGTGTCCGGGAGGACAGCAGTTTCAGAAATGCTGAATCAGTAATTACAAGGAGACCATGAAAATATGTGCCATTAAGCACTTGTGGTACTTTAGAAATATCTAAAAAAAAAAAAAAAAACTCCAATGAACTCAGCAGCACTGAGGCGATCTGTCTCATTAATATAAATTATTGCTCATTCACGTACACGTCTGAAATTTGGGACAATGTAAAAATCTATTAAATATCAAAGTCGTACATGCTCTATTCATTGCTTATATCTCTTTAGATTTAGACCTAGGTTTTTCAGAATTTCTGAACTGGGTGGTATTCTAGAAGTTATCTAGAAAAATGCTTCTCAATGATGAAATGGAAATCATCTGAAGAGAATGATAAAAATTCAGATTCTCAGGCCTTAGGCCTGGAGAGCCTGATTGAGTAGGTTTAGAATAGTACTCTGATGTTTGTACCTTAAAATTTCCTTCAGAAATTCATTGCTGAACCACATTTGGGAACATTTGCTCTGGGTAGGCCACACTTTTCAAAGGTCCTATGTACAATATTTCAATAAATGGTGACATTTAAGCCTAAATACTTCCAAGATAGGTTGTGTCATTAGAAAATCTCTTATGCTAGAATCTAAAATAGAACCAAAAGCTAGCACTTACTGGCTGTTTATTAAGTGCCAAGCACTATATTAAGCACTTTTATGAATTATTTCATTTAATTGTCACAATAATGCTATGAGGTCGAGTATACTATTATTTACTTTTATTGATGAAAAAAGAAAACTTAAAAGTTAAATAATACCTGTAGGTATTATTTTAGGTATTATCAAATTTTCAGTTCAAATATTTATTAAAAAGTCAGGGTGATTTCTCTCATAGTAAATAGAACCTGAAGAAAATATCATAGACCCTGTAAGAATCACCAACCACATATAAAAATGTGATTTATATTTTTATTTATTTGAAAACTTTCATCCTGTAAAGAACCCGAACAGATGTATTTTGATATGCATACAGAACACTGTTGTTTGATCCATGAATTACTCTAAAGTTTCTTGTAGACTATAAAACCAAGAGATGTTCGATCAATATCAAAATAGTCACTATCACCATTTATCTAATGTTCACAGAAAATTATCAAGTGAGGGACACCCCTCTTACCACTCTGCCCACAGGAGTTATGCTAATCATGTGTTTTAGAAAACAAAAAGTGGGTGCCTGGAAAGTGCTTCCACTATTAACAATTGCAGACTTCATATGTCATTCAGTGACACTTGGTTTCCTGAGATCTTCCAATAAGACGACGTGTTACAAAAGAATCATTGTTACCTGTCAGATATTATTTCTAGCTTTGCTGAAAAAGAGAAAGAACACTTACACAAGGTCTAGTCTTAGAAAACCCATATCTATGTGGGGTTACTTTAACCTTTCAAAATAAAAAAAATAATATATACATGTTTGCCTATAAAAATCAATTATATGTATTTAAAAGAAGAATGTAAATATATGATAACAATGGCTGAGTAAGTAAATATCCTAAATTTATGAACTGAGTTTGCTGGAAGCTTAAAACCATTAGGCAGTATTCTATTTATTTTTTTTTCCTCTTTAGTCAAATCTCCACATTGGGCTTTATTTTGGATTCTTTGCATCACAAACGTAGTCTTAGCTAAATATTTTGAAGACTCTAAGCTTCATGGTTTCTAAGCACCCTCCCATCCTGAAGTGCTGTAGAGCATTTGGTTAGTTGGCTCAGCTGTCCAGAGAACTTTGGATTGAAAATCTCTGTATCCTATTTAGATACCTTCTGTTTCACAGACCCAGGATGCACCCATACCCCCATGTATGATGTATATGCCAGTGAGTGGGGTAACATGAAAGAGCACAAACAGCTCTGGCAAAACTCACTTCCCCGATCCCTGGATAAACAATGCAAACCCAACTCTATCCCCAATAATAAATCTTTGCATATAAAGGGTAACGTATCACTGTTATATAGTTACTGCCATTTATTTGAAAAGAACTATATTCTCAGAGGATGCAACATATGGACAATGAGATTACTACTCTATAAGATATTTAAAGTCATTTTTTAAATTATTATTATTATTATTTTTGTTTTTAGCAAGCCTGAGATCCATGGACAGAAGGAGAAATGAGAGTCAAAGCAGGACTACTCTATTCAAACAGGAGAACCCTCCATTTTTAGTGGAAAAGAGTCTGGCATTTAACAAATACTGAAATACTAAAATTTTCATTCCTCATTAGATTACGGGGCCATCATGGACACATGGTGTCATGCTATCTGTGCCATGTAGGTCTATCTCAGGTATGAAAATACAATTCTGGTGTTAGAAGCCCAGCTGTTGGTAAATACTAGGACATGCTCTGAAATGCCAGCATATTTTGGTACAGTAGAATGAGTGCCCAGAGAGGAAATAAAGGCAGGGCCCTTATCATTGCACTCAATCAAGGAACTTAATAGAGGAGACCAAATGCAAAGGAAGATGTGTAGTACATGGCCCTGACTACTAGTCTTGACCCTGGTTCGATAAGACAGCCAGACATTCCGAACAACATAAGTAAAAGCTATGGTAGTTCAGGGAGGTACCCTTGAAAGTCTGTGTGTATCATCTTCTGTAGCTGGGAAAAGGAAAACCTTGAGACTGTGTATTCATCACAAGACCTAGAAACGGGGAAAAGAGGGGTCTACAATGCCCAAAGAAGGGGCCCATCAACAACTCTGGGTAACTGCCTGCCTCCTGTCACATATACAAAATGAACAACTAGAGGCTGGAACAAAATAAGGATTTGGGCTAACAGACCCCCATACCTAAATTTGGGTAGTCACATCTCTGCAGGGGGAAAGCTGGAACCACCTTTACCCACCAGTCAATATGTAACCTCCTATGCCCATCTCACCAACTGTGTAAGTCCTCAGAACAAAGGACTTGCTCTCTTCTCTTGGCCCTTTTTGCCACGTGGGGGGTGGGGGTCTTTGGCCACTTGGCCTCTGTCCAGGGGGACCCTGGCCACGGTGGCCAGCTGGTTGCTGGTCACCCATCCTCTAGCCACTCTTGCTTTTGCTCTCCCATTAGAACTTAGCACTAATAAACTTTGCTTGCATGCTAGTAGGCTCGCTGGCCTGTAATCTTCTACTGCATCAGAGAGAAGAACCAAGTTTCTGGGAGTTTCCTCCCATAACACTTTCCTCTGTAGCAGACCATGCGTGTCCTTTCCGATGTTCCTCAGGCATGGCACAAGAGTATCATTTATTGAACTCCTCAGTAGAATAAGTCCTATATTAATTATCAACTTGAAGGAGACTACCAGCTACATGTTGTATAAAGTCATGAGCCTTGCTGCAGTCCAGGTCAGAAAGTTGACATGGCGCTCTGCTGCCTCAGCTGCACGCAATCAGATATGCCCTGAGAGCCAAACATTTTTTCAATGGCATCAAGAAAGCCATATGCTGTTAGTTAAGCAATCAGCCAATATACTGATAAAAACTGAACACATGATTTCTTACCAAAATTAAGGATTAGAAAGCAATTACACTTTCAAGAGTGAAATCTGGGTTCTTTCATAACACAGGAGTACAGCTTGCTCTATTTTATATCAAATTATAGGAAAGAACATTTCCTGAATGAAAGGAATATAACAGTTTTGAAGGGAATCCTCTAGTTATCAAATGCGAATTTAGAAAAAAATGAAAAAATTACTTTGGACAAGGGTTCAACATAAATATCCACAAATAAATCATGGTCGAACAAATTGAAGGGGTGGTAGTGATGTGGAGAGTAGTGATGGAAAATAAGATAAAGAGAAGAAATGGAGTATATCTAAGCTAAGGCACACCTTGGAAAAATAAACTGATTAATAGATAGCTATTGGTTTATGTAGGCACTTTATCTAAAAGGTGGGGTCTAGGGAGGGAACTACCAAAACTACCCAGGGAATTTCTATGACTGGTAAACAAAGCAGGAAGCAAACATGGGGGAAATGGTGTTTTACTTGCATTCCTATGCATAGGAACCAAGGACACTGAGCCATATCAAAGTTACGTGTGCATCACACATGAGGACATATTATGGCATAGGTGTCTTTGATGCAACAGTAGACATTTTCTTGGAAGAGTTATTAGATAATAAAAATATTTTGAATACATCTGGAAAAAGAAGTATGACTTAGAATTTATAAAATAAATCCTCATTAAATGTTATTTACACACACCAATGAGATTATATGTACAAACACACACATACACACACACAAAGACAAACGGATGTGTTTCCTTGTGGCAGAGTAAGAATCTCAGGCTTCCTCTAAATAACAATCTTAAAACAGACTCAGAAAATACCACCATATAATCAAAATATTTATTGGTTCATTTCTAATATGGCTGGTCAAATGCAGACTGAAATCAAGCCCATAGAAGAGTGAAAGATTGGCCATAATTGCTACCAAGACAATTATAAGGCTGAAAAAAATCAAGTGATAACAGAATCTTTGCTCTAAAATTGTCCTTTTTTAATAAAAAGAACTAACAAAACTAAGCTATTCAGCCCAGGCCAAATCTGATTCATTTGATTCCTGGTGAGTTCAGATCTGGTGGCCGCTATTTCAAGCCTCATTTCTTTTTGACCTCAAATAATAAAGTTAAAATCAGCCAGTTTTCATTCAGCCTTGTTGCATTGTCTGCCAATTTATAAGGCTTTATGTTTGCATCAAAAATGTTATAGGAGGAAAACCACAAAAAAGACACAAATCTGGGCAGTTTTCCCTGTTTTAAACAGATTTCCAATTGTTGCAAAAGTTGCCAACCACTGGACATACTTGATAGCAGAAAATAATCCAAACACTGAAAATCTCTGTCACTATGTTGGTAATTCCTTATAACAAAACACTGTTATACTGGGTAGTGGTCCCTATCTTCCTCTCTCCTTTTTTCCCTCCCTCCCCCCCTCCTTCTCCAGCACTTCTTTCAGTTCCTTCTGGGTGCCAGGCTCCCATAAGTTTCTCACAATCTAACTGGAAGAAACAATTAAAGAAATACTAAAAACATAACATACCCTGAGTCAGGATATCTCTGCAGTGTGGCAGTATCATTACTAGAACTGACTCCTTAGACAAAGTCAGTCCCTCCTTAGCCGCATGGTCAGAGAGTGTCATGCACGAAGACCTGGTTGGACTTAGAGTCCCCAAACTGGCTGTTGTGGAAGCACCCTGTTGTCAGAGTGGGGGACAATACTTCTGCCATCAGAGCCATTCCTCTTTGGCCATCAAGACTCAACTCAGTGCAGGAATCACCTCACAGAGGGGCTTTGTCTGACTTGCTCTCCCACTATATGACCATTCTGGCTTAGTTAGACTTTCTTTCTTCCCATGGCTCCTGTGTTTACCTCTAACTTAGCATCTTCCCTCACAGTGATGTAATTGCTTGACAAGAGAGAAATCTCCCCTTTAGAGTGTCAAAACCCTCAAGGCAGAGATTTTATCTTTCATTTCAGTTTCCCAACACCTAGCAAGATACCTGGCACACAGTTAGTGGTTGAAAAATACTTGTTGAATGAATTCCTTCATTAGCAAATAGAGGTTCCAGTGGAGAATCACTGAGCTAAAGGATTCACCTAATATTTCTTGAATGTGTACTATGATATTAGCACTAGACACAAGGATACAGCAGAAAGATCCATGTCCTCATACAATTCTACTCTAAGAGAGTAGACAAAGAAATGACACTTTAAGTTGTGGTAACAGAAATTTTAGAAGAAAGAGAATAATCAAAGACTGACCAGAGCTGTTTTAGATTATGAAGACTTCTTTGAGGAGATGACACCTGAACTGAGACTGAAGGATGAAATGGAGCCAGTCAAGTGATGAAAAAGAGAAAATGGTCCTGGCAGAAGGGATGGTGAGTGTAAAACTGAGTAACAGTTTGAAGTGTCCTAGGCATAGAAAGGGGGCTAGTGTGCCTGGAGTAACACTATTGAGGAAAGGTTAGTAAAAGATGAAATTCACCACATAGGATGAGGCAGATTATAGAAGACTTTTCAACCAAAGCTAGGGGTTGGGATTTTATTCTATAAACGATGAGGAACCTTTATAGGGTTTTAAGCAGAAGAGTGATACAAGCCATAATTTATTTCAAATAGATAATGCCATTATCAAAGATATACAATAGAAAGTACTTGTACATTGAAGGCAACAAGGCAGGGATTAGGGAAAACAATTAGATAGGGATGAGATTCAAAATATTTAGCAACTTTTGTAGCCTCTGATACCTATCAATCAGAAAAGTCACTACCCAGTTAGAAGGAACATTGACCATTAGGCTATAATATCAGAATATAAGCTGAATAGTTGGTTTATTTCATAGTATACAGTGAGAGATAATTGTGGCATGAACTAAGAAGGATGAAGAGAGGTGCACTGCCATGAAATGTATTTGGAAGGTATATCTGAAAGGACTTGCAGAGAGACCGGCTATAAAGGGTACTTAGATAAGGGAAGGGATCTTTGGTAAATCAAACTGAAAGGATTGGCCAAGCGATCAGTGGTATAGATGCCTATTTCATTTTAATGAAGAACAGTCAGTAGTTCTTTTTTGAACCTGATAAATTTAGATCTCTTTATGCCATTCAAATGAATATGTTAACTAAGTGTCAAGGCTTCCACATTTGAGCTGAGGGTAGCGGTCAAGCCTGGAGATGTACGTTATCAGTGCTGAGTCAAACTTCTGGAAGGGATCACCCCTGGGGAGAATAGGGAAAACAAGGTCAGAGAAAATAACCCAAGGAGGGAGAGAGGGAAGGCCTTGGGTCCAGGAATCGAGCAAGAGAAAGCATCCTGGTTACGCCTCATCTCTCTCCTGGCTCTGGTCTTTCCAGAGTACCTAGTCAACAAAGCTTTATCTAACTGTACTGAGTTCTTCAAATCATTTGGTCGGCATCAGTCCCCTCACATGCATTATAAACATTAACACTAAAAAATTATAACATTTAGCCCTGGCTGGTGTGGCTCAGTGGACTGAGTGCCAGCCTGCGAACCAAATCACTTTGGCACCTCCTTCCAAATTAGTGGCCAATTTTGTTCCAGATCTAAAGTAAATGCATAATCCTATTAATATCGTGCATTATTGAAATATGTGGACATGACAAATATTTTACATGTGTTTATTTAATCCTAAATGCTCTTACTTATGGACACAATAGATACTGGATCATCGGCTTAAAACATGTACTGGACCATGATGCTTTGGCTATTTCGATGTTTTATGAAACTCAAAAATGAAGACTATTGTTGAAAGGTCTTTCTGAATATAACATATATCTATAATTTAAAATATTTCAACTCATTGGTCTCCTTTTTACCTTCCTGATCTGCACTTTCATTCACAGAGACCTAAACACACACATGCAAACACATAAATAAACATGCACATGCTAATTATTAGTAGACCGAAGACTTGGGGTCCTAATTCAGAATTGCATTTCAAATACCTATATGCTAATGCACATTCTTTACAACATACATTCAATTACATATGTGTGCACCACAGTATCATGGGCCATTATCTCACATATTTTGATGGGAAATGGTGCAATTATTGGTAAATGCTAACTTGCTCAGGAATCTAGTTAGCATGAACAGATCTTAAGTTTCTGAGTGTAAGTCTACACATGCAGCTGATTTTTAAAACCTACATACATTTTCTAAATGTTATGATTTTTTAATTATTTTTAAAAAGATTTTATTACTTATTTTTAGAGAGAGGGGAAAGGGGGGAGAGAGGGAAACATCAATATGGGGCTGCCTCTCACACGCCCCCTGCTGGGGACCTGGCCCCCAACCCAGGCTTGTGCCCTGACTGGGAATTGAACCAGCGACCCTTTGGTTCATAGGCCGGCACTCAGTCCACTGAGCCACACCAGCCAGAGCTAAATGTTATAATTTTTTAGTGTTAATGTTTATAATGCATGTGAGGAGACTGATGCCTACCAAATGATTTGAAGAACTCAGCACAGTTAGATAAAAAGGACTTCAGGCTTCATGTAAAGGAAAGACTAATTAAACTGTGGCAGCAGCTCTGTTCCTCTGGTCACATCACACGCGTTGGAAAGGAGAAGTGAGCAACAACATCGACACCTTAAGGAGGCAGCGTTTTTCATTTTGGTGTGAGCACAATTCGAAAGTTATGAACCTTGAGTTTTAAAAATAGTTAAGTGAAACACCATTTATTGAATTACCAAAGATATTAAGGATCTCACACTAAGTAAATATTTACTAAACAATAAAAAAGCCTGCTTGGGAAATTTCTGCAGCAGCTCTGTTTACTGCTTCAACACATGACCCCATCAGCCACAGCCAGTGAGGCTACTGCTCTTACAAAGCGTCCTCACACAAGGCTTTATTTAACCATGACCTCAACATTCAAGTCTTGCAACTTAATTAATTGATTTCTCTTCTTCTTTTCTTATTTACATATTTAATTACATATTTCTTCTCTTATTTACATATTTAATTAATTCCTTGCTTATCATCTCCTACCCTCACTCCTCTAACAGAACCACAGAAAGTCCCAGTGCTCTCAGCTCCTGAGAGCTGGCATGTCTTTTCATTGCTGATAGGGTTTCAAGGCTTTATACATCACTATGGGCAACATTCGACCTCCCGAAAGGTAGCTGCAATACCCCAACAAAGCTGGGAGAAACCCTAAATCTGACAGACACCCTATCTCAATGTCCGCTGACTGGGTTAGTTCTTGGCCTTAGTCTGTTCCCTTCTATTATGTGACTGAGATCTACTGCCTGACTACACTCTATTTTCACATCAAAGCTACATTTATTTGTCCAGTCAGCGAATATTTATTATGAATTTATTTATACTCAAAGCACTATAACATGGCATTTAGCAGTGTGGACTCCCTAGTTTAGACAGCAGCTTTACCGCCTACCAGTTGTTTAACACTGGGCAAGTTACGTTAACTTCTCTCTTCTTCAGTTTATCCATTTCTAAAATTTGTATATTAATAGCATCTGAGGGCTAGTATGATTTCAGATATGTTAAGCACTTCAAAGAGTGTCTGGTACATAGTAGGCTTTTAATGTTGTACATTGCCATCATTTTAATTATTATAATTAAGATGTGCTTGTGGAGTTCATGTGAAGTGTTAGGAATACATTGCTAAAAAAGACAATCCGGCACTGAAGATATTTTTAGGCTGGCTGGGGAAATGCATACATGATACAGATAATTTCAAAATGATGGGTGCTTTTATAGGAGTTAAGTCCACATCTTGGAATATTTACTTTAAGGATACAAAAACTGCTGATGGAAAATGATGACTATAAAAAAACTGAACATTTATTTCTAACCTGTTTACAACAAAATATCAGATTTTTGAATAAAAATGAAAGTTTCTCTAGATGGTTTTCTCTGGAATTCCAAGAAATCCTGGAAACAAAATCATTTCAATTCTTTAAGAGTTCCATCTTTCTGATTCAATGTGTCGCTAATTTAATGGTTTCCAATTCCAGCAAAATAGGGGTGATGTATTCTTTGTGGAGACAAAGTGTTCCAGTAAATTCCAGAAAAATCAATATCTAGAAACTAAGTAGGAGTGCTGCATACACAATTCTTAATATATAGTATTATTTGCTTTCCTGTCTTTCTTATTGACTGCACTGTATTGTGATTACCTGAGAGTCTTGGATTGAAAACAAAGGAAAGTAAATGCTTGATCGAGTGTATTTTTGGGTTGCTGAGATATTTAGGGTTACTCATTTTAATGAGCTGGCCTCAGCAAGTGCCAGTTTTATGATGATAGAGTTATACTCCACTTTATGCATCAGTAGTGGGCTCCAAATTGCATATAAATCAAATCTCCATTTAAAAGTAGTTTGTTTTTAATGGACCTTATGATGAATACTTCATTCTATCATCATTTATGTTTGCAAATTTGAATTTTGTCACTTGGATTTTTTAAATGCAAGATAAACCTTTTAAGTAAAAAATACGTCCAGTGATTTTCTAGGATGGAAGAAAAATCTGAAGATGAGAGGGAAGGGTGAAGAAAAACTGAAAGATTGAAGTAAGGAATAAAAGTTGAAGGAATAATAACTGATATATAAGGCAAATCCTTCCTAGACTAGCCTTTTTTAAAACTTGAATTTATTGGGGTGACATTGGTATGCAAAACCAAACAGGTTTCAATGTACAACTTAATAAAATGTCACCTACCTACTGTATTGTGTGTCATCGCTCAAAGCAAAATCTTTTTCCATCCCACTTTTCCCCCCTTTGTCTATGTCCACCAAGCCTCCACTCCCTCTGGCTATTACTACACTGTTATCTGTGTCTATATTATTATGTATGTATGTTTTTGGCCAATCCCTTCACCTTCTTTTAGCCAGTCCCCCTAATTCCCCACCCCTCTGACAGCTGTCAGCATGTTCCATGTATCCAGGCCTCTGTTTCTATTTGGTTCATCAGTTTATTTTATTCATTAGATTCCATTTATAAGTGAGATCACATGGTATTTGCCTTTCTCTGTCTGGCTTATTTCGTTTAGCATTATAATCTGTAGGTCCATCCATGGTGTCGCAAAAGGTTAGACTTCCTTCTGTGTCACAGCTGTGTAGTATTCCATTGCATAAATTACCACAGCAGCGTTTTTATCCACTCATCTACTGAGAGGCACTTGGGCTGTTTCCAGATCTTGGCTATTGTAAACAATGCTGCAATGAACATAGGAGTGCATATATTCTTTCAAATTAGTGTTTCAGGTTTCTTTGGATATATTCCCAGAAGTGAAATTACTGGGCCAAAAGGCCATTGTAATCAAAACAGCCTGGTACTGGCATAAGGACAGGCATATAGACCAACAGAACAGAACAGGGAGCCCAGAAATAGACTTATACCTTTATAGTCAATTAATCAATTAATATTTGACAACAGAGGTAAGAGCATGCAATAAAGACAGTCTCTTCAATAAATGATGTTGGGAAAATTGGAGAGGTACAAGCAAAAAAGTGAAACAAAACCACCAAATTATTCCATACACCAGAATAAACTCAAAATGGATAGAAGATTTAAATGTAAGTCACAAAATCATAAAAATTCAAGATGAAAACATAGGCGGTAAAATCTCAGACATCTCTCACAGCAATGTTTTTGCTGATATATCTCCTTGGGCAATGGAAACAAAGGAAATAAATAAGCTAATGGGACAATATCAAACTAAAAAGCTTCTATACAGCAAAAGAAACCATCCACAAAATGAAAAGGGAACCCACTGAATGGCAGAACATATTTGTCAATGATATATCTGTTAAGGGGTTAATTTCCAGAATAAATAACTTCTACAACGCAATACCAGGAACACAAACAACACAATTAAAAATGGGCAAAAGACCTGGATAGACACTTCTCTAAAGAGAGCATACAAGTTGTCAATAGACAGATGAAAAAATGCTCAATGTCACTAATCATTAAAGAGAGGCAAATCGTATCCACAATGAGATATCATCTCACACTTTCTAGAATGGTGATCATCAATAAATCAGCAAACAACAAGTGCTGGTGTGAATGCAGACTGGTGCAGCCACTGTGGAAAACATCATGGAGTTTCCTCAAAACAACAACAACAATAACAACAACAAAAAAAACACAAAAAAACCATATACTGATCTTTTTAGTGACTTCTCATTTTCCTTTGTACTTTCCTATGCTAATTCTATTAGAATACAATTTAAATCTTATTTCAATTAGTCCTTTTAATTTCATATTTTAGTTTTTGTGAAAGAACCAAAATATTGTTTTGAAGATAACATGTCCAGGAGTCAACGATAGATAACCTGTTTATAAACGATTGCCTTTTTATGGTCCATGCAAATGTGTACCAATGAATCAGTAAACAGATATGTTAGATGTATTGTTCATAAAACAATGAGTTCAAATAATAAAATCACATGGAATAGATTGTAGGGGTGGACTATTATTATTTTGAAAACTCCCCCACCATACTAAAGACATATACTATATATATATATATATATATATATGGCTCTATGGGGATAATTGCCATTTTGGAGAGAGGTATTTGCTAGTAGTCACTTACATTTTGCTTATATATGAATACCAGGTTGTACTATTAAAATTAATTAAAGTATCAATATATACCTAAAAAGTTTCTTTGTAAAAAAATTCTTTTTAGTATAACTATCACATATGAATAACCAATTCAAATATTTATCAGGACAGATGACTTCACTGTGAGAGTTAGGTACCATTGGGGATGTATATATATATAGGGATTCATGTAGTAAAATGCATTTCTTATTATAATATCAAAATTTTAAAAACATGGCAAAGTTAGTGAGATTAAGGCTTTGTGGATTTTTCTTTAATTAATTTAAAAGGCAGCTGCACAATTTCTCTCATTTGAGCAGGACTTGTTTAGTCTACTGAGATTAAGTAAGGGCTTATCATTTTGAACATTGTGAATTTTTCCAAATCCTTCATGATTTGGGTTAAGCCCATTTGTACCATCTGCAAGTGTGCAAATTACTACATAAAATACCAGTAATAATAATAATTTGTACAGCATTTCTTGGTTTAAAAGGCTTTGTTCTGACATACTGAACTGGATGGGACATGTTCCAAACCCAAGCCTACAGCAATGCAGCTGGAGTGAAATATCTTTATTTCACAGAAATCATGATACCTTCTTTGGAGACACAGTATTCTCATTCTATTAATAAAAATAAACAATATCTAAGAATAAGTCCATCTCTTTTCCAGTTTAATTACAGAGATGTTTGATTTTAATGCTTTGTTGAATTTACTTTGTCCCTAACCAAACATGCAATCATAATTAAATTAACTGTAGGTAATGTTGCGAGTTCCAAATCCTTTTCTTCCCACGCTTCAGGGAATGAATGTAGTACAGATATTCTTATTTATGTTTAAATACATAGAGCTAAATAATCTTTTTTTTTTACCAAAAAGTGAGATATGATTAAAGAAATACCATACCAAAAAGTAGAATTCATTGACAATGTCAATAGATTGCATATACCATAAAAATTATGTTTATGTTAATTTTTTCATATGAAGTACTTAAAAAATTTTCATTTTTGATATATGAAATGAAAGACACTTTTTTTTTACTTTTTAAGTATATTTTATTGATTATGCTGCTACAGTTGTCCCAATTTCTTTTTTCCCCTTACCCCTTTTCACCTGGTGCTCCCCTTCCCTCTAGCAATCCCCCATCCCCCTTAGTTCATGTCCACGGGTTGTGATTGTAAGGTCTTTGGCTTCTCCCTTTCCAGTACTGTTCTTAACATTCCCCCATGTATTTTGTTCCTACTATTTATGCTTCTTGATCCCTACACTGTTTCCCCCTTTTCCTCCTTTCCCCTTGTAGCTGATAACCCTCCAAATGACCCCCATACCTATGGTTCTATTCCCATTCTCGTTTGTTTAGTTTGGTTTTGTTTTTGTTTTTTAGATTCAGTTGTGGATAGTTGGTAATTTGTTGTCCTTTTAATGTTCATAGTTTTGATCTTCTTCATTTTCTTATATAAGTCCCTTTAACATTTCATATAATCATGGCTTAGTGCTGATGAATTTCTTTAGCTTTACCTTGTCTGGGAAGCACTTTATCTGCCCTTCCATTCTAAATGATAGCTTTGCTGGATAGAGTAATCTAGGGTGTAGGTCCTTGTTTTTCATCACTTCTTGCCAGCCCCTTCTTGCCTGCAATGTTTCTTGAGTAATTAACCTACATTCTCAGGGGAACTCCTTGTAGGTAACTCTCTGTTTTCTCTTATTGCTTGTAAGATTCTTGCTATCTTTAACCCTTGGCATTTTAATTATGATGTGTAATGGTGTGGTCCTCTTTGTGTCTAACTTGATTGGGACTCTCTGTGCTTCCTGGACTTGCATGTCTATTTCCTACACCAAATTAAAGGAGTTTTCTTTTATTATTTTTTTCAGGTAGATTTCCAACTTCTTGCTCTTTCTCTTCTCCCTCTGGCACCCCTGTGATGTGAATGTTGGATTTCTAGAAGGTGTCCCAGAGACTGCTTATACCACACTCAATTTTTTGGGTTCTTTTTTCTTCTTGTTATTCTGATTGTTGTTTTTTGGTTCTTTATGTACTAAATCATTGATTTGATTCTCAGCGTCATCCACTCTGCTGCCGTTACCCTGTAAACTGTTCTTTATTCGAATTAGTGAATCCTTCATTTCTGATTGGATCTCTTTTATGCTACTGAGGTCCTCACTAAGTTCCTTGAGCATCCTTATTTCCAGTGTTTTGAACTCTACACCAGAGAGATTGCTTAATCTCCCTTTCATTTACCTCTTTTTCTGGAGTTTTGATTTGTTCTTTCATTTGAGCCATGTGTCTTTGTCTCCTCATTTTGGAAGCTTCACTGTGTTTGTTTCTATGTATTAGGTAGAGCTGCTTTTCCTCCCTGTCTTGACAGCATGGCATAATGTGGTAGGTGTCCTGTAGGGTCCAGTAGCACAGTTTCCTCTATCACCCAAACTGGGTACTTGAGGTGCACTTTTCATGTGGGCTGAGTATACCATCCTCCTGTAGTTGAGCCTTGGTTACTGTTGGCATATCAATGGTAAGGATTTACCCAGGCCAGTCAGCCGCAAGTATTGGTTGTGGCCACTGAGCACCAACCTCAACCCTCCATGGAAGATTAGCTGTGCAGGGGCAGGGTGGTGGTGGTCCAACATGCCATTTCTATAGCTGTCCACTGAGTGTGCTGGCCCTGGAGCTTCCTGGGTGGTGCAGGCCAAGGTCAGCCCCGACCAGTGTTTTGCTCAGAGCCACCCTTTCTGAGCTACGAGGGAATCTGAGAAGGCTGCTGCTTGCATTGGGTTTGGAGGTTGCCAGGTGAAGCAAATCTGTGAAACTATTTTGGCTGCTGCTAGTGCCTGGCCTGGAGCTCACTGAGACCAGCTGTTTCTTATTTGATAGGATTTAGGAAGTTGTGAAGCCTGAGCCAAGACCAGTCATTCATATGGAAAAGCAGCTTTGGTGGGGCCTCAAGTAGGTGGGGCTGAGTCTCTAGGGATATCCAAGGCGGGGGTCAAGTAGTATTAGCCAGGTTGATGGAGTATCGAATATGGCACCAGCCTGCCAGCTCTGTGGCTCTGTGGGGGAAGGCTCAGAAAAGGGACAATGGCCTCTATTTGCCCTGAGGCCAGACACTTCAGCCTCTCCCAATGTGTACCTGGTGCCCTTCAAGCTGCCGCCCCCAGTGCTGGAGCTCAGAGGTAGTGAGTCTGAGTTGGTGAGTCTGTGTGTGCATTCTTTATTCTTGGGGCTCTAGTAGTTTCTTCCATGGACTCAATAACTCAGCCCCACTGATTTTTGCAGCCAGAGTTGTGGGGACTTACCTTCCTGGCACTGGAACCCTGGGCTGAGGGGCCTGGTGTGGGGCTGGGGCTCCTCGCTCCTGAGGTATCCCTCCTGATTTTTTATCCCTCCTGATTTTTTATCCCAACCACATGTGGATGAGGGACCAGACAGTTCCGTGTCTGCAACCCTCCTACCAGTCTGGATCGATGTGGTTTCTTTAATTTTGTAGTTGTCAGACTTCCATTCAATTTGATTTCTGATCTTTCTGAATGTCTGCCTACACTGCCATCTTGACTGGTAGCTGACACCTGTTTTTTTAAGCTAATCCGAGAGCAGTGACTTCAACAGAAGATATTTTCCTAATTAATTTTATTTGTGGTCCATTTCAAATCATGCAGTTAAGGTTATTTTTAGGGGCATTACAGAGGTTCTTTGTCTACTGGTTCCTGTTCATGGCTGATCAGAACACATCGGGGAGTGTATGTGAAGTTCAGATTCCAGAGCTCTCCTAGAATGACTGAAAGAGAATTTCATAGGTATGCCTGGGGTCTGGCTGGCAAACTGGTAGAAAGAGAATCTAGACTCCTTCCTAGCTTTTTCTGATGATGTTCCAGACTTGTCAAGTTTCCTCTAATTTATTTCACTAATGACCTCCTCCCCAGGGATATTTATTTTGAAAAACATGGAACTCTCTCTATATTAATCAACAAACATTATCATCAAATAGATAACATTGGTTTAGTATCCACGTAATATAGAATGACCTATTCATTCTAAAGAATTAAGAGTTAGAATTTATTGAAAGAAAAGCCAAGGGCATTTTATTAAAAATTTTCATAAGTTAAAGTGTGTGTGTGTGTTTATTTTTTACCCCTGTCCCCTAAAACACTGCCTAGTGACTTGCAGATGCTCAATAAATAATTTCAATTGTTAAATGAAAATCTGTAGAGACAATACAGAATGTTATCTCAGAAAATAGAGGTAAGAAATACATTCACAATGCAACCAACTATTTTAGGTTCCTGCTGTGCAATGACATGGCAATGTCTCATATAAGCCTTATTATGCTTTACCTTGAATTACATGAATTTGAGATCACGTGTCTGTGTTAACCAGATTGTAAATTCTTTGAGGGTAGAGGAAGTCATGTCTGGAATTTAAATTTTAACTGAGCTTAAAGAAATGTAGTGTTTTGCCCAAATTCTCAGCATAGCTGAGATAAGGGACTCATGTCTGTCTACTCTGCTTTTACATGCTTGACTCAAATGATTTTATACTTCTTCACATCATCCCTCCAATACCTAGTACAATCCTTTGCACATAATGGAAACATACATTAAATATTCCTTGATTTATGCCTTCCTGTGTAATCATTTAGTTCAGAGGAATATATAACTTCCTTAGTCCTGGATGGAATTATTTGAGTAAAACAGCCAAAATCAATGTGTGTATACAAAGTGTCTGAAGACATTCAAGATGACAATCATTCTCCCTGCTGTGGCTGCCACCGTGAGGTCTTCACATGGCTCTCAGCTAGTAATTACTGCATGAGACAGTGCTCAAGAGACAAACAAGTCTTCCAATGCTTTATTTCTCGGCTACATACCCAGGAGGACACTAAGCATAATAGGAAACACTGAAGAGAGAAACAATTGGGTTTGAATCTAATTACCAAGAAATGCTGACATTAATCTAACACTAAACTCATTTTATGCAGAATTATTTGGGCCACAATATTGTAAAAATATGCCATAGGTTAGAAATTTAGCTGTTAGTGACAAGTTATGTTATTAGAAATTATTTTTAAAAATACTTTTTCACAGTTTAAATATAGAATATTTTCTTCACCTGGTCATAACTAGAAATATTCATATTCAAGAGGAAATTTTCTAATCTTCTCCCTTATTCACCAGGGTTGAGTAGATATTTTGGAATGTGTTCATTAGCTTATGAAAGACTTTTAAGTATAGTGAAGAAAACTGTGAAATAAATTTTCAAACGACATTGTCTTACATATGATCATTATAGATGTGCACACATGTGCACACACATGCATACGCATACACAATAATTTGAGAGGACAACTTACTTTTTTTGCTCATGAAACATCTCCATTAACTTTGTAAGGTAGTGTTTTGATATCTGTAGGTGACTTTCAGCTTTCACAACTTTACCAAATGTTGAAAAGAGAGTACATTCACTGTGTCAAGGAGTTGATGTTCATATTATTGGGGAAAAAATGGCAAGTACTAGGATTTAAAGTATTTCAGTTTCACTTTGATTTTTAAGTCTCTCATTAACGTCTAATTTTAGTGATGCTAGTTTTTAGATTAAACTGTGCTATAAGATTGTAACATTCAATGATATATTTTCCTTTCAGTTATTTATATATGCAAGTTAATAGTATAAAGTTATAGATTTTTATAGAAGGAAATATAAACACTTTAAAATCATTACCTGAAATCTTTTGAATGCATATGGGACAGCGGTGATGAAACTCAATTAATGGAGCACCCCATATATGCTAACTAATTGGGTTCCAGGAAGGAGAGATTAGAAGGAGAAAGACTAGCAAGTCTGATAATCGTATATGAAATTAAAAGTGATTAATTTGCATAAAATAATTCTCCTTTGGTAAAGCCAATTTTCTAAATATTAAAGTTTTGCAGCTTTTGTAAACCATTTACAGTGCCTCCATTTAACTCTCTAAGGTTTTCAAAGATGAGTCAATAAGTTAACTATGCATTTGCCCTTGCAGATGACTTCCTTGAAAAAAAAGATGAAAAATCAGTCATTATTGGCCTTGTCTATATGATCAGTTTAATATAAATGTAAAAAGAGAATGGAACTGTAGAATAATTTTGGGAGTCAAATACCAGTACTGGAGTTGTATATTTTCAATTTGTAAAATGCCCATCTGGTATTGCTTTTAAGGTTTGTCACTTGATAAGCGATTTATTCTTTCTCTGGCTCACTCGGGGATAAACTACATCTCCAATGGCAGTCCAGGGAGAGAGAGGTGATATTTTCTTCTTGTTTATTATCTGATCCTTAAGTATGAAACATCACCTTTTTAAAGAAACAATCTCAAAAGCCCAATTACATGATTTCACTTGCTCAAAATGTAATTTATTGATAATGGAATCACAGAAAAATATTTCCACAGTTTATGAAATGCAGAGTCAAGTAAGTAAGGCAAATTGCTATTGAAGAGTAAGTATTGATTCTCTTGTTGCAATAAGTGCATTTCAATTTGGTATATGGAATTTTATTTCTATTGTAGCAATAATTTATATGTAGGCCTCGAGGCTTCTGTGTCACCTTCTTTGGCCTCTGTTGTTTTAAACCAGATGTGACATCTGTGTCTAACCTTCCCATTCTCTTGCTCTCTTTTGAAAACCTTAATGACTACATGCTTTCAAATCTGGTCTTGAGAAATTATAGAGCTACCAATAACTTGCTTGACAAACTTTTGCAAAAACCTTATTTACTGTATCCTCATATTTCTTTTCTGAACATATGAGTATATGAGACTGAACCAATGGATATGTAATTCCCTGTTAGTCCTAATATCTCTGAGGGTATGAAGTTATTTTTTGTAACTCTCTATAGAATAACCATGACTGTATATTAAAATCTGCCTTTTTCCCAACAAATATTATGACCAAGGACTGGAATTTTTTCCAACTACTTTAGTTGGTTTACTATCACAAAATTTAAACAAAAATGTTAAGCCAGGAGGAATTAATCTTTCCTTTTCTGTGCTCTCACAGCACACTATGCTTCTGTTGAAAGTACTTCTTTGTTATTTGTGTATTACAGCTGGATTCCTGGTACATCAGTCTATCTCGCAAGATTGGAAAATTTATGATGAGAAGGGAATTAAGGAACTCTTTATCTTTGCCATATCTGGCTCCGACTCAGGTTTCAATAATACCATCTTCCATTTCTTGAGTGTTGCTCTTGTATATAATATCTTGGCTCTCCCCAAAAAGAATTCGCAAAGTAGATCTTGTTATCTTATTTTGCAGTTGAGAAAACAGGTTTGGAGAGATTCGTTGACTTGTCAAAAATGACACAGCTGGCAAGGGGTGGAGCTGAGCCATTACTTAGATCTGTCTGATGCTGGAGATCAAGCCCCTTCTCTTATGATAGGCTTTGAATTTTCAAGACAGAGGAATAACACCTATTGAAGCAAATGAAATTTTTTTTTCTGGAAACACTGCATACCTAAAAACTTTCTCAAATATGACTATTTGATCTGAGAACTAAAAAAAGAAGTAAGCGAGAGCAATTAAATTACCCAGTTTAAGCCTCAGCTTTATCTCCCAAATGGGGATCTCACATTAAGATGTGGTGAGAGTTCATTAAGTGCAATTATGCGATGTGAAATCACGTACGTACCTGGCGCAGAGAAGCTCTCAATGACTGTTAGATAAAACCATGATCATCATCAGTCTTTAGTACTATTTATACATAAAGCTCAAACATATCATGAAGAAGAAGCTGTTCTTATTTTTAAAAGGACTCTATGAGAAATTCATGAAATCAGAAAATATTTCTCTGTGGTTGTTTTAACAGTGACTTGTCTGGGGGGAAAATTGGGACAACTGTGATAGAATAACAGTCATTTTTTTTTTTTAAGTAGCTAGTGACAGTTTTCCATATCTTTTACTTTAATCAATGCTGTATCTTTAAAAAAGTTGTCGCCTATCCATTGTGCTAAGAGAAGATAACACCTTCGTTTGTGTGGGAGGGAAAGGCTAAGACCAAATGCTTAAAGGTGTGTCCCTGAGCCTGCTTTTTATTGGCTTTGCAACATGAGTGACACTTGAGTTTATGCTACATGTTTTAATATAGGTCTAGAATTTTAACATAGAACTATATAAATAGGTTTAAATTTTAATAAGCATTTGAAAACGTGTTGAAAAAAATGAACAGATTAGGCTCTTTCATGTTTAATGCTACCAGTGTAGGCTGAAGTTACTTGTAGTTCTTATATATTCAATATCAGATTTGGTTATTGTACCTAGAGTAGGCATTAAGCAGTAGCTTAATACAGCAATGATATTTAGTTTTATTAAGTTATCTTTACTAAGATGCTTATTCAACTTATAGCCAGTAAATATGAGAACCAGGACAGGTGCCCATGGATCTCAAATCCAAATTGGGTGCTCATCTATTTTACAAGATTATACTAGCAGGTCATGAGTTTCTGGTGAATTATCCTAAACTTAGGAAGAGGTTTATTTACTAATTCAGACAAATTCTTATAAAAAGGATATAAAAGAATATAAAAGAATAAAATGGATAAATTTGTAGCATCCTAATACTTTCATTGTCTTATGGTGTTTTATTTGGTAAAGAAATGGTGGGCTATCTGGTATAATTGTATGCATATCTCTTGCTGTCCTTGATGAAGGGGGCAGATTTTTTTTGAAAATAAAAGATTGGTTGCAGTCATGAAACCAAAGTCAAGAAGCAGTTTGTACCACTGAAGAACATGTCTAGACCATTAGAAGGTAAAAACAAAAAAAAAACTTTAATAGGATTTGAGTCACTGTGTAGTAATATAGTTGGGAAAAAGTCTCTTTTTCTGTTTCCCAAAATGTAACTAAATGCAGTGTTTTGTCTTGATAGACAATGCCTCATCCTATTTTCTCCTGTATTGCTAAATGCTCAGTATATGTGTACATAGCACATGTCACCCAGTTATCCAAATTTTGCTGTTGTTTGCAATATGGAGCTTTTGAATCTCGAAGACCCTCAGATATTTTTCAAAGGTTGAGTCTGTCATTCTTTAGTGCTTCTCTGATTCTGTTACCAAGAAGATATACTCCAAACATAAAGCTCTGAAAACCATTGTGATAAAGACAGTGCTACATGTTCAACCCTCATTTCCTTGACTTTCTGGGCATTTAGCTACACCCCATTTTTCCACTTTCCTTGTAGTTAGATCAGGTCATATGCCCGAGTGTCAATGAAATGTAAGCAAATGATATCTAATTCAGACTTGGTAGTTAAATTTTCTGAGTACTGGATTCGTCCTTGCCCTCTCCTTCCGTCCTTTCCCCCTTACCACTCTCCCTTTCTCTTCTCCTCCCTTCAGGTCAAGTCTATGAAGCCCCCAGGTAGGGCAGAACCTAGGTTCTTGAATGACTTCATGGAATAGGGCACCTTTGAAACGTGCCCTGGACTATAACATACCTAAGTGAAAACTGTTTGTTGTGTTAATCCAGTAAATTTTAGTTATTTGTTACAGCAGACTACTCATATTTACTTCAGAATTAAGTAAGTTCTTTTATAGATAACCTCACCAGCGTTGGAAATAATGAGCCACAGATTTAGTTTATTATTTTTATAATGCATGAAAATGTGATACTGCATTTAGGATAAAATTCAATATGTTCTATGATTTCCCTTAGTCACCTATGTTTGGTGGTTACATAATTTAGGGACTATATCTCCTACTTTGACCAATATGGAGCAGTGCACACAATCAAGAAAGAAAAAGCATTCTCTGATAGATGCGTGTGTTATACATAACATTGAAATATATATAAATTTATGTGAATGAAGTTTTGGTGATAATATAATTATGCAGCCTGGAAAACCTGCTTGGTGGTTGAAGCTGGCCATGAGTATCATGCAAGTTTATCATCCACGACCACTCTTCTCCTGTCTTTCTCCCAGGGAGCAATAATTTCACTTGGTAACGTCTGCACGACATGCAGTTCGATTGCTGCACATACACACCCATCCTTACAGCAACCATCCCAGTGGGAACTTTATTAGGGAATTGAAATGGGGCACTGCTGAGACTTAGTGATTGAATGTTTCAGCTTTTTCTTTCTGCTTGTGGGGACCACCTGCAGATCCACAAAACAATTGTGGGCTTTGGACAGGTGTTATTTGAATGCAGGCCCATTACAATTAAACTCCATGGAGGCAAAGCTCAAAGAAGCCTTAGAAGAGTAGTACAGCAGGTGTTCGGTGCCACCTCCGGAGACTCTGCTGTTCCTATCCTTTAGGGACTCAGCCTCAGGACTGGTAGAATGACTGGCATAAGGGACAAGACAGGTGGGTCAATGGGCAGTGAATTATAGTTTCCCTAGTTGAGGCATTATAATGAATCTGAGAGACTCATTCTTAAAAATAGAGTTTCTTTTTAACTGCTTGAAATTTGTACTCATACTGAAGCTATGCTGGGAATGTGGATGTCATCAGCAACTGCTATGAAATCAGTGCTTAGAAATTTTGCCTAAGTTAGCAGGGACTTTTCTGCACCCAGTAGTCTCTAAACTGACCACGTACTTTAACATTTTCTAGTAATGTTCATTGAACCTTTTAAGCTTAACCATGTGCTTTAGCTTGTATACACTACTTGATAATACAAAGAAACTGCAACCTTTCTCTGAATTTTCACAGTAGCAGAGAAAACAAGAGAATTCAGAATTTCTGGCTTCTGTTAATTGACTTCTATCTCTCTGGTGGTTTATATTTTTGCATACTGTACTTGTTCTAGGTATATTCCATTTGCTCCTTTAATTTTACTCCTCCCCCTCTGCATCCTGCTCTGGTTCTGGGAGGCTCACAGAGAGGGGCCACTCTGTCAGGCTTCCTGGCCTCTGGCTTCCTGACAGGTTCAACCACTGACCAAAGCAAAGAACGGGGCTGCTCGCCGGGACTGACTGTATCGCTCCAACGAAAGTCTGAGCACCTGTGAGTTTGCCCTCTCCACACAACTATTTTTGTCTCTGGGCTCTAGCACCCACCTCTTCCTCTCACACCTTCAGGTGGTCACACTTCACTAACTCCTTGGTCCCTGCTCCTCCCACCTTTACAAATAGTCTCTTTATTAAATTCCCACAAAATCCTAATTGAATCATACCATTTGACCCTGTAATGCTGCCAGATCAACCATCTCATTTGATGTTTATGTCAGTTGTATAAAATATTTGCCCCATTTCATAATAGAAGGATTTGATACATAGAAAAAGAAATGATTTGCTCAAGGTCACAAAGCTAGTCAGTGGTTGGCATTGAGCAATTTTGTCTCATATTACAATGTTTCTCCTACAACCCTGCACTGCTTCCATTTACTATAATTATTTAATCATGTTAACCACATCAAACTGAATAAACGTTGAACTAGTTATCACCTTCTATTATATTTTCCAGGTGAAGATCAGGCATTGAAAGAGAGCCCTTTTAAATGAAAATCACTGAAGCAATTTTTTTTACGGTAATGTGGATGTTAATCACAGTAATTTTTAAAATAGTGAATAATTTATAATGGCATAATTAACAATCACAGGAGATCATCACAACAAGGCTCTCTTCAAATGTCTTCAATATTGAAAGTTTAGTACACCGGGCATTTCCAAACATATATGATGAAAAAATAATTTGCTCAATAATTTGGTAGTGAATTTTGAATGAACAATTGACCCAGCTTTAGAGGAGGGAAGAATTTGATGCTGTCCATCCTTGTGGAAAATCATTAGGGTTTGAAAAGGAACATGTTCATTTATAAAATTACTTGACTAGTTGTACCAAGTGATCTGAAATAAATGAAACTGAATTTACTTCATGCAATATCAGATTTTGCGAGGTTTTCTCACGCGGTCATTCATCAAGAGGTGTAAAGAATTATTTTTCCCCTTCTAGGAGCAGATGTTCTGTGTATGGAGCTAGATGGCACATTTTCTCTAAGGTCAACTCTTTCATTAGGATAGTGATACCTCGGCAATGCAGCCAACTGTCTAATAAATAAATGTAGGGAGTATTTCCTTCCCTTTATCACAGCTCCTTCTAATGTGTCAACATTAAAATATACATTAAATAAAGTGAAGTTATAGGAAAGGGAACATCCCACTCTGACAGCTTTTTATTTGCTATTTCTGCGCTATCACAACACTGGGTTGGAAGGCGAGCTTCTGTGATTTACAAAGCCGTGCATTCTACCTTGTAATGGCTGCAGCGGTGTTGAGCTGCCTTGAAGTGATTTACTGCAATTTGTCACTGTTTGAAACTGTTCCAAAATAGTCTGCTGACATGTACTAAAGAGCTTTCAATGAAATCTGAAATGGTTCATTTGTTATGTCAACTGGAAACATTAAGTGATATCTGAAAATCACTTTAAGATTTATTGAAGTGATTTGAAATATCCTTTAATGGCAATTTGGTATATCAAAAAAAGCAATATTGTCATGAAAAGCATAAGAAAATCTTTTCATCACATCTTAAAAGTATTCATATCATGTTACGATTATAACGACATCACTTTGCCACTTGAGAAATCTATCATTTTAAAGATATTCTGAAAATTTCATAAGCAATGCTTTAAGAAATATTTGGAGGCAGAAGAGAATTATTGTGATTTGCATGATTTAATATCATTGAAAGTCATAGGCCTAATAGCTCAAATTCCAGATATGTTACTAACATTATTTAAAGATGTAGCTCAATTTCGGTTTTTCCTTAAGAATCCAAGCATGTGTTGCTATGTATCATATCTATGGGAGCCACTGTGAATTGCCTTCCGATTTAGTGAATGTATAACTTAAGTAAACCAGATAATTTATGTGTACTATCAAATATGGGTAAAAGTTTCTTAAAGTTCTCTTTGAGACCATTGTCTCTAGAAAAAATGAGTAAAAGATAGTAGATGACAGGTGTTGTACAGGAAACTTCCTATGATTATTGTTTATGGTGGTTTTCCTTGGGAGAAAAGAAAGGTATACTGAATTTCCCTAGGTTTAGATATTAAGCATGCTTTTGATTTAGAATATGTAATAACTAAAGATACCTTTGAATTAATAGACAATACCGGGTCATCAAAATAATTTAATTTTAAGCTAAAAATGTGTTATAAAATATGAATTAAACTCTGCCCCCCTCTCCCAAATATGAAAAAAAGCTACTGGATGAATAATAATAGGAACCTGGCTTTTTAGAGTGAATCCTAGGAGGAAATAGACAGAGATATGTCTTCATGTCTAAGCTAGGTTATGGGGAGTTAGCCGCTTTGGCTTGATGTTGAAATAGGGGCTGAATGCAGTGTAACAGAACTGAGTCTCTCAGTCAGAGATCGGGACTGTGGCCATGTACTTCTTCCTTGTTCAAGTTCACGGGATGGTCTGGTACCTGTGATTTTCTCTCAGGGAACAGGTACTTGCCAATAGAGCCCAAGAAAAATGAAATCACAGCTAAGGAATGGTAAACGAACATGGTTCTATATTGCCAATCAGTGCAACCCAAAGGAAATCACCCTGATTGAGCATGTCCTGCCCTGGAAGCAGCATGGAGAACAGGGTGACAAGGGCATGATTCCACTGTCGTGTAACTCCACCCACTCACAGGCTTTCCTTTAAAAAAAAAAGAAAAAGAAAACCACCCACTCTAATGAGTCCTCCACTATGGCAGACCACAAACACGGCTTACAGAGGGATTTTGATAAGCCGTTTCCACCAGTCATCACTCCTCAGGCCGGACAGACGCGGACCAGAACACCGTGCCCGTTGAATTCTGCAATCGAGACTGTTACTCTCCCGCAGCTACATCCGACCTCTGCTGTGCACGGCCAAAAGCAAATTTTAATAATTTTTCTTTTATTTAATTCTAGCTCAGTGTCGTTGGTTGTAGTAAGCTGGAGCTTCTCAAAGGGTGATTCATGGACTAGCTAGGTGAGAATTACCTAGGGTACCATTTTAAATTAAATAGTTAGGGCCCTAGACCTCTTGAGTCAGAATCTCTTGGCTGAGGCTCAGCAAGGAGCCTGAAGTTTTAATAAGAGCCCCAGGTGATTCTTATGAACATTGAAATTTGAGCACTACTATTTAAGACTTTTTCCTTTGATTAGGACTTCTAGTCACCACAAATAGGTCTTTACAACTAATTTATTTTAGAGTTCAAAGGGACCTTGGAGATCACTTCATTCAGCATCCACGTGCTTAAATAAGATGCGGTTGAAATTCAAAACAAACAAACAAACAAAACTTGATTATTTCAATGAGAAGCTAGCCTTCCAGACAGTTTCTGATACAGTAGTAGAAATAACTATCATTTATTAAGGGCTCAAAAATATGCTCGGTGAGTAATATGGCATTTTACGAACAAAAAATTAATTTTTAGACCTAGCAGAGTGATTTTAAAAGTATAATTTATGAACTGAAGGGCCACACTAACACTGTGGTTATTTAGTTTAGACAGTGTTTAGAATAATAAGTAAACACACATATGGAATGGCTATTGTGATAATACTGTCATTCAAAAATATTTTGACTTAAAGGGTTTTAAAAAATTGTTTCTTGATTGCTTCTTTAAAACTTGACAGATATTTAAATTCTTGAACCCATTGTATATGTATGGATATATATTTAACTACCATCAATCTGTAATATTAAGCTAGTACACAGTGAGTATGAGATTAGACCTTCTGAAAAAGAATGATCCTTATTTTCTGTCATTTGATTCTATTAATTTCAAAACTGGTTTCCCTGACTAAGAAGTACCCTCAGGCTCTATTACTCACAGGTATTTCGAAACTCTAATAATGATAAATGACCCAATCTATCAATTGGCAAAATTGTTCTTTGGAGTAACCATAGTGACTGGAAATTCCAATTTGTTTCTTTTGTGGTAGAAATGAGCCTCCTGGGGGCATTGATACTGTTATCAAACCCTTTTTGTGTGAGGCCCTTATTTGCCACTTCCATGAATTTTGATTCTGAATGTTGTCCTCGTTCTCTCCTGCCTACGCCGGTATGGGCGAGTGTGGCCCGCACATAAAACCCAGCCCATGGCCAGATTTTGCATTGCCCATAACTACGAATGTTGTTTTACACATGGTTTAAGTAGTTAAAAACACTTAAAAAGATTATGTTGTGTCATGTAAATATGTGAAATTCAAATTTCAGTGCCTATAAATGAAGTTCTATTGGAAACTCATCAGGTTGATTTGTTTATCTCCTGTCGGGCTGCTTTCATGCTACAACCACAGACTTGAGCAGTTGCTTACTGCAGAGATCCGTAGCCCACAAAGTCTAAAAATACTGTCTGGCTCATTACAGAAAAAGTTGGTGGACTCCTCTTCTAGAATAGGAGTTTTCAAAGTGTATTCTTTGGACCAGCAGCAGCAGAGTCACGAGAACATTTGTCGTTAGAAATGCTGCCCTCATCCCAGATGTGTCTAACCAGAAATTCTGGAGAGAAGGTGGGTGTGGAGACGGACTCGGCATTCTGTGCATTACGAGCTCCCCCATTGATTCCGATACATTCTACAGTGTAAGAACCACTGTCACTTAGGGTTGGGGGTTGCTTTAAGGATGCAGGAAGCAAAAAACATTTGAAAAGATAAGTTAATATACATATGAAAGGGTTATGACATTTAGTTTTCACATTGCACTTGCAAGGAAGACGCACAAACATATAAAAGAAAATGAGCATCGGTAAATACTCGTGGTTGCCAGAGAAAGGGTTGTTGGTAGAGGGAAAAGCGCACACCTCGCTTTAGGGGTTACTTTAATTTTAACGGGCTTTACAAAATTACTCAGAGCAGCTTTGATAAATCAGGAAAATGAGATGGCAATCTTTCTAGAAGCTGGATCCCAGTGGTACTTAAAAGGGCTTACCATTTGGTTTATAAAAAAAGAAAATACAATATGCTTCAATTACTTATATATGAAGTTAAAGAACCCAACCTGAAATTATATGGGGAAATTAAATTGACTTCAACAGAAGGGAGACCAAAAAAAAACAAAACCAAAAAAAAACCACCAGAAAAAACCCCGGCTTCTTTTTGTAGAAGAACCTGATCCTGATGTCCTGTCATTTGATTCATACGTGTCATGAACGCCAAGTGCTCACCCCCATATGGCTGACATTTTTGCATCTACTGTCGAAGAAGAGGCTGCTTAGTCCCGATCGGAACTGAGGCTTTGGGGACAGATGAGGATGAAAGGAGGCATGGAGACTAATCATTTAAAAATAAAATATAATAAAATAACCCAGTCTAAGTGAGGTTTATTGCTTTGAAAATCTCGCTAAAGAAAATCTTTGAATGGTTCTTAACATTCCACTCTAATGAAATGAATGGCTCAATGTACTATTCCATCCTCATTCAGTGATATTTATTTCAGGATATTAATGAATATTTAATTTCAGCTCTATTTACTAGTACAATAAAACCTGAGGTGATAAAAATAAGAAAATGATATGGTTGCTAAAGCCAGAACAAAATGCTGCCGTTAAAAATGGAGATTGTAATTGAGGGGTGCCGTCCTAGCAGGCTGGCCAACACCGCCTATGGAGCAGCCAATAAGCAAGTTAGACAGCAGGTTTAGTTTCCCAAAGAGCACTGTAAACTTGTATAAGAAGCTTCAGCTTCAGTTGTAGACAAATGTCTCAGCTGAAGTAGTTAAAAGCTCAGCTTCTGCAGTCTGACCGTTTCGGTCGGAATCCTAGCATTGCCTCTTACTACCTAGGTAATCTTTGGCATGGTACTAAATTATACCCCCGCTCCCAACCTGTTTTCTAGCTAAAGAAGAGAATGATAATGTTATCAGCCTCATAGAGTTGCTATAAGCCTGAGATGAGAGATCCACATAAAGCCCCTAGTCAGTGTTTGGCACACAGTGAACAATCAAAAGTGTGTAGCTGTTGTGATTGTCACTGCTAATTGTTAATCACCTATGTGCAAGGCTGTGGTGGTAATAAGGAGGGGGAGAGGGGCTGTCAAAGATTATTCAGTTTGCTCAGAGCTCTCTCATAAATCAAATCAGATTGCCCACTAAAATTCTTTTCCGGATCAGCTTTGAAACAATTTAGCAGTCCTCTTCCGTGAAAGCTGTTTTGACAGCCTGTGCATTGGTGACTCCAAAGAGAAAGCTCATAGTTACACCTGGCAATCACTTCATCAAATACTGAAGTCAGCCAGGTTAAAGGAAAAAAAAAAAATCTGGGCTGTATTCTAATTCAAGTGGATGATAACAACTTTCACAGCAGAAGAAAAGTGTTTTCTTTTAGATTCTCTGCTAAAATATGCAAATGGAACATAGTTAATAAAGCACTCCTGTCCTTATGCCTTGACCCGTAAATTCCAAACCTGTTTCCACCTTGTGGTGAGAGACATCTGGATGCTACCTCCTCCCTGCTGTGCTGTTCTGCCGTAAGGGTGTGTTGCTGAGGCAGCTCTAACACCTGACTTCAGCGCACATGCGTGACAGAGCATTTCTGTTGAAGAGTCCCAGGACATAAGGCTTAGTATAAAGACTGAACACTGGAAAACTCTATATACCACTAGGCCACTCTGCATGAAGACCCATTTTATAAACACAACTGATAACGCTGTGCTCTGGAACAAACGCTGCTGCCGCCCAGCACCAGCACAATTGACATTTGATCCCCAACTCAAGACACAGTTGAAGGGACAGATCCAGACAGTCGCCTTCTTTTTGGAAAACATAAAGGTTGTTTTCTATTATGTCTCACCAGAAGAAATTATTGTGACCACAGACGTGTCCTGTCATCTGCTTCTTACGGTCAGAGGTTACAGTTAGTGACCTAGGGAGGATGCATGAGAAACCACCGTGTGATCAATCTGCATCATCCCAGTGTCTCCCCATGTGTGCAAATATTTACGAAGGGTCTGTGCTCTATGTTAGGCTAGGCTTGGGGGGGACATAATGGTAAGCAAGATAAGCTAGTCTTGCATGTCAAGGAGCATAATCTCATTAAAAATATATTTTATATTAAAATAAACACTGGCAGATGTGTTATGGCATGTGGGCATTTTTAATGTATGTTTCTAATAAAACGAGGAAGTCCGGCTAAATTCTCCCTGATGGACTTGCCCACATCCTTCTGCATAGGAATACTTCAGTGGAAAAAACTGAAAAGCAGAATTTTTACCCAGTTGGAAGCACCTGCTGATTACACTTTGAAAGCAAGATCATTTGTTACCACATTTTAAGTATTATCACCAGACCAATGCTTTACCTCTCTGCACCATTATCATTGAGTATTTTCTCTTAAATCAAAGACAACTACTCTCTTTTAGGTACAGAACTGGCTCCATTCCTATCATTCTCTTCAAATGTTTTCATTCTCTCTTCTGCCCTTATTTCAGACCTTAATGAACTCTAGTCCTTCAGAGTCATGGTTGTTTTGGAGGGTCTGTGGCTTTTGTCTGAGCATTTCCTGTGCTATTTATGCTTTCCCTCCTCACCCTGAGCTTAGCATCTCAAAAGCAGATGATAATTCATACCCACTTCCCTCCCAGGCTCCCTAGACCCCAGGACCTTGCCTAGGAGGGGCACTGAAGCCCATGTTCCTGGGTGGGAGTGGCCTCCTGATGTACAGCAAATCTGCAGGCAGGTGGGCACCTTGGGACAGAGGCCGAATGTCTCACCAACCAGTTGGACTTGAACTTCATTGTGAATGAAGAACTTGACATGAAAGCATTAAAATAATGTGTTTTGTTTAACTGAGATAACCTTCAAAAATGTGCCCGTCAAATACCAACTAACAAAGTCTCTGAAAGCATCCTCTCTTTTTATTTTCCTTTGAAGAAACCATCGTGGTACATTAATTTTAGAGGTGATTAGAGAATATATTTTAATGTAAAATGTTTTGGCTGTTGATGAGACGGGGTTTGTTTTTCAGTTCATCACGAGATGTCGCTTTGATAAAGCAGAGATTGCCCAGTGCCTAAAGAGGCACATTGTGACAGTTTTCAGCACAATGTGACATAAAGAGGCACATGAAGAGGTACTCCAGATCACACTAGGGCCGGCGTGGTGACGGTGCCCATTGTGTGAATAAGAAGCAGGGGAGGCTGTTATTTACTAACAATGTGCGCATTGTTTTCTGATCCACCTGTGACAGTAACTTTTTCTTCAATCACTTAAAGATGGAATTTGATTTGAATCTTGCTGCTTATAAATAGTTGGATAAATGGGAGGTAACTCAGCCAACGAGAAGACCTCTTTAGGAGGAAATGTACTGTGCATTTTTTTTCTGCTTTGATGACTTAGGCTGAGTCCTTCTGAGTGATAGCATTGGGTGTGAATGAACAGCTGGTCACAGATTCATTCTTACTCATTTGCATGCACCAGTTAATACAATCTCCATGTCAAATCCTTTCACTGAGCCTTTTGGAAAATCAGGGCCATGGCATAGTCCATGGGTGTCTGATTTGAACACGTATGTACAGACACCACCTCTGACTTCCAATTTCTCCTTTGATGTGCTGTTTGTCTTCATTTTAATATGTATTACCCAATATTCTGTCCTTCATATCTAGGTAAATCATCACTGAAAGTAAATATGGGGCCCTTTCATTCCTTGATTTGCTTTTAAGTCTTCAGGGGGGAATTATGATGTTCATACACTGGCCAAGACAGATTCTAGACTCCCAATGGGAGTGACTGTATAAAATTAATGCTAGAGATAAATATGCAAACAAATAATTCAGCAAGAAATAAAAAAGGAGTTATCTACCAACTTTATCACTAGGTGGCAGTGGTAGGGATAGAAATAGTGGCAAATGAACGGCATAACTATAATTTTTACCCTTCAAATATTGCTGTGGCACTATGGGGAAGAGTCCTAGAGCCTGGTCTCCTTTGTCTCACCCTGGTTTCTTTTGGGCCTTGGGCAAATGGGCCAACACTTATTTTCAAGGCTGATTTCATCTTTTCTGGCTGTTGAGTAGACTTTGCACTTCAGTTGATGAGGGCATATGAGAAATGAACCAGATAAATTGCTTGATTAGAATCTTCATGAACCAGAACTGATGAGAGGGGCACACATTTGCTTGTGAATTAACAACCAAATACATCTTTCTGGGGCTCGATGCTGACACACATATTTACGTTCTCCCCACTGTGTGCCATTCACTAATTATAAACCTTGGGCTGTTCCACATTGCAGAATTTTTGCACCACCATATGGTGCTTGAATATTGACCATGCTTCCTTTGAGAGTCTCATCTTAGTCTCTAAATGGCACCCTGATTAGAAGAACACTGGCCCTCCTCCTGAGCTTTTAAGGAACGTAAAGAAGGAAGCCTAGGCAATAATTCAGCCATTTTTGAAGTCAGTTTGATTATTTCTTCAACAGTATGAGCTTCTATTGCCACCGTAAACAACAACAACAAAATTCTCCTTAACTGAGAGTATGAACAAAAAGAGATAGGATTTATATATTTTTATAAAGATAAAGTTATCCCCGGCTGGTGTGTCTCAGTGGATTGAGTATCTTCCTGCGAATCAAAGGGTTGCTGGTTTGATTCCCCAGTCGGGGCACATGCTTGGGTTGAGGGCCAGGTGCCCAGCAGGGGGCGCATGAGAGGCAACCACACATCGATGTTTCTCTTCCGCCCTTCCTCCCTCCCTTGCCCCTCAGTCTAAAAATAAAATAAGTAAAATCTTTAAAAAAAAAGTTATATTTAGCCAGAATGGAATACGCTTACATTCTTGGCATACATGTCCTTGTGACAACTTTTCTTTCTGGCTTGCAAATGGCTATCGTCTTGCTGTATTCTTAAGTGGTGTGTGTGTGTATGAGAGAGAGGTCTCAGGTGTCTCTTTGTATAAGGACAACAATCCTATTAGATCAGCTCCACCTTATGACCTCATTTATGTTAAGTTACCTCTATGAAGGTCCTATCCCCAAATGCAGTCGCATTGAGGTTTGGGACTTCAATATATGACTTTGGAGAGAACATAATCATTTAGCCCATACCAGTTACACAGTATTCTTATAGTATAACCTTATATTCATATGATACTGAAGATCATCCCACTTCTTTGCATCAATTCTCTCTTAAAACAGCACCAAATAAACCAGAAAAATAGAAAAGAATATAATCTGGTGTGGGCATTCAAAACAACAAAACTATTCCTGTTTATGTGGCCATTCTTACTTTTACACCATTTTCTATAGTTATGCTAATATAAACACTTCTTGCCTGCAGAAAATGTTTTGTGTTAGGTAAAATGATCAAAGTCACTACATTTGAATGCATATAATTTTTTTACTGTTTAAAAAATTACTGTTTTTACTGTTTTTGTTTTTTTTTGGTCTTCTGTGTTTGTGTATGTTGGCAATAGAGATTGCATAGATTTTTTTTAAAGCCATCCCTGTTGAATACAGTTTGATAAATACAGAAATGCAACAGGGTGATATTCAAAATCAAATAATGGGATCCAGAAACATAGAGACAAAATCAGTTATCATATAGCCTGTGATGATTATTGCCTTAGTATATATGCTTACTTGAAGACACACTAAGGAGTCTTTTTCTCTTTTGATTTTAGGAATGGGTAATGCTCCAAGGAAAGACAGTACTCTTAGCACTGCACTTATCCTAACAAAAAACCTTTTTTGTTGTTGTTGTTGTGGTTTCTTATAAAGGTATTGTACAGGCTAGTGGTGACTCTGAATCCATGGTTAACTGTGGCCTGGCATCACAGCCTGTTGTAGACGTTATTGTAGTCCTGGTGATATCGCTTGGGCATAGTGTGAAAACAATTAATTTATCTGAACAAATATAATGACCTGATTCATTCAGACCTTCTGAAATGTGGACATTTCCTTCTTGCACAATCATGCAGAAGCTCAGCTCCCTGGCTTCTGCCTACTATGTCTTTTCTCCTGCTTCAGGTTTCCTGAGTAGAGGCTTCAGGATTAGTTCCCACCTTAGACACTGTGACTTATGAAACTTGGCCATTTTTACTAAAAAAACCCAACAAACATCCCCCACCCCTCCCCAAAAAGCTTTAACTCTGGCTGGGTGGCTCCGCTGGTTGGAGTGTCATTCCAGACAGCAAAAGGTTGCAGGCACGATCCGCAGTCAGGGTACACGACGAGGCTGCTGGTATGATCCCGGGTCGGGGCATGTGTGGGCGGCAACCAACTGAGGTTTCTCTCTCATGTCAATGTTTTTCTCTCTCTTTTTCCAATCAATAAGCATATTTTTAAAAATTACAAAAATTACTTAAAAGAACTTTCCTACACACCGATGAGGGATGTGATTTAGCCTTAGACTTCTGTAACTGGACAACATTTATTCACAGTTCTTGCTTATGTACTTATAAAATAAATATCCCTTTTACCTGAGGCATTATAAAAATCAAATACTTCATTTTGAAAGGAGTCTGAGAAAAGCAATCTTTCTGTCAGATATGTATATGTCTTAAATTAGTTTTGACAAACTCTTATGGTTATATTCTCAAGCTTTTAGGTTTATTTCAAATAAAAATACCTTGAAGTCCATTTTAGAATGCAGAAAAAGTAATTTTCCTATTTTTCTTGCCAAAATTTCCATTCTCTACCTTCTGAGGCATTTATATTTATTTTAATATTGTTATGTTAAAGGTCCCAAAATGGTTTTAAAGTAAGTAAATTTATGTCTGCCATTAAGAAAACACTTTCGAGAGACTTCTGGTCAAGATGGAGGAATAGGTAGACACACTTCACCTTCTCGCACAACTGCAAAAGGGAATTACAACTAAATCTCAAAACAAAGAACACCCAGAATTGTCAGAAACATGAACTGTATGGAAGAAGCCACATTCATCCAAACAGGTAGGAGGAAAGGTGATGTGGAGATGGGGCT